>JAJMCZ010000109.1:0-47524 GCA_030573245.1 Ascobotryozyma americana | reverse complement strand
AAAATAAAATAAAATAAAATAAAATAAAATAAAATAAAATAAAATAAAATAAAATAAAATAAAATAAAATAAAATAAAATAAAATAAAATAAAATAAAATAAAATAAAATAAATAAATAAATAAATAAAAAAATAAATAAAATAAAATAAAATAAAATAAAAAATAAATAAATAAATAAATAAATAAATAAATAAAACAAACAAATAAATAAATAAATAAAATAAAAAATAAATAAACAATAAAATAATTAAATAAAATAAAATAAAAATTAAAAAATAAAATAAAATAAAATAAAATAAAATAAATAAATAAATAAAAAAATAAATAAAAAAATAAATAAAAAAATAAATAAAATAAAATAAAATAAAATAAAAAATAAATAAATAAATAAATAAATAAATAAATAAAACAAACAAATAAATAAATAAATAAAATAAAAAATAAATAAACAATAAAATAATTAAATAAAATAAAATAAAAAATAAAATAAAATAAAATAAAATAAAATAAAATAAAATAAATAAATAAATAAAAAAATAAATAAAAAAATAAATAAAAAAATAAATAAAATAAAATAAAATAAAATAAAAAATAAATAAATAAATAAATAAATAAATAAAACAAACAAATAAATAAATAAATAAAATAAAAAATAAATAAACAATATATATATATTTATTATATATATATATAAAACCTTTATAATAAAAGGTTTATTTACACGTGTATTTACGATATAAACTACGCGTATATATTAAAAAAACATTACCCCTTTTCTTTCGCAACTGACCTTGAATTAAATTTAAAATATATTAGGGCATGTTGCATAACTCTAGACAAATTTGGCTTAATAGATTAAATAACATCACGAATAGATCCTTTAATATACCACGTACCGTTCCTTTATATCCTGGTTTTGAGTTTGATAATATAAGTGACAATAAAAATAACAAAGCATTCGTTAATTTTAAAATGCCTTCTTTGCGCAATCGTTTGTGTAGAATTTCTTTAACAATCTCTTTTATTTTTTTTTTTTTATACTATTATATTTCTTCATCATCTTCATTTAAAACACCATATACCCATGGAGGAAGTTCTGCGCAGGGAAATGTTATTCAAGAACCTGCTAAATTGGGTCCTGATCAAATAATAGATTTGCATCATACTTTGGATTTAGATTCAGATTCAAACGATATTCAATTAGCTGCATCACCAGCTGTTGATACAAAGGATGGTGATAATATTGTTATGGATAATAATTTGAAAGAATTTACTTCAAAACTTGAAGAAGAAAAAAAACCTTTTACTGAAATTAATAAAGATTCTCAAGCCGATTTAAGTCCTCCTGCACCTTCAATGGATTCTTCTTTAGCTTCTTCTGAAGAAACTTTATTTACTGATCAATACGATTGTACTAGATCATTCGACGGAATTAAACCAGTGAAACAATATGTTTTAATGATTGATGCTGGTTCAACTGGTTCAAGAATTCATGTTTATACCTTTTCAAATTGTGGTCCTTCTCCTATTTTACTTTCAGAAGAATTTAAAATGCTTAAACCAGGTCTATCATCATATCCAAATGACCCGGATGCTGCTGCTCACTCTTTAGATGAGCTTTTGAAAGTCGCTTTAAATACTATCCCTAAAGATGCTTGGTCGTGTTCACCAGTTGATGTAAAAGCAACTGCTGGTCTCAGATTATTAGGTCATGAACGTTCTGTTAAAATTTTAGATGCTGTTCGTGATTATCTCGAAAATAACTATCCTTTCCCTGTCGTTTCCAAAAAATCAGGCGGTGTTAGTATTATGGGTGGAGATGATGAAGGAGTTTATGCTTGGATCACTACAAATTATTTATTAGGTAATATCGGCGGTCAACCTATTGGTCCTGCTGATGCAAAAACTGGTAGATCAACTGTAGCTGTTTTTGATCTTGGAGGTGGCTCAACACAAATTGTTTTTGAACCTTCGGACCCAAACCATATTTCTCCTGCTGCCCCAGCTGAACATCGTGTTGAATTAACCTTTCAAGGATCTTCTCATGTTTTATATCAACATTCTCATTTGGGATATGGCCTTATGGAAGCGCGTGCAAAAGTTTATAGAACTATGATTCGTGCTAAACTAGGATTAGCTCCTGATGTTGATATCATTGATGCTCTTCGTGAAAATCCTTCTTTGCAAGCAAAATTAGATACTATCGCTCAATCTCCGATAGTCAATCCATGCATTAACCCTGGTACTGAAATTGAAGTTGATGTCAAATTATCAGGAAATGGAACAAAGGTTAATGCAAACGATGTCTCTTTCAAAACTACACGTACTTTTCGTATGGCTGGTCCTAATGATTCTGCAATTGCTGGAAACTCTGGAGTTTTGTGTCGCTCAATTACAGAAAATATTCTTTTGAAAGATTCTGTGTGTCAGCATCCCCCTTGTTCTTTTAATGGTATTCATCAACCTCTTTTGGAGTCATCCTTAGATCCTCATGCAGATATTTATATATTTTCTTATTTTTATGATAGAACTTCTCCTTTAGGTATGCCACATTCTTTTACGCTTGCTGAACTACTAGATCTCACTACTAGAGTTTGCAAAGGTACTCTTCCTTCATCTTTATCGTCATCTTCAAAGAATAACATTGATGACGCTTGGTTACCATTTGCAGCTATTCCTGGTGCTTTAGATGAATTACAAACAACTCCAGAATGGTGTCTAGATCTTAACTTCATTTTTGCTATTCTTCATA
Source organism: Ascobotryozyma americana (assembly GCA_030573245.1). NCBI lineage: Eukaryota > Fungi > Ascomycota > Trigonopsidomycetes > Trigonopsidales > Trigonopsidaceae > Ascobotryozyma > Ascobotryozyma americana. Next base: position 44,771 of record JAJMCZ010000109.1, on the reverse strand, counting down.
GAGGCTATGATATGCCTCTTTCACGACAAGTAAAAATCGCGAAAAAAATTGCTAATAATGAATTAGGTTGGTGTTTAGGTGCATCTATTCCTTTGTTAGATACTACTTCTGGCGCTTGGACCTGTAAACAGAAAAGTATAAACTAATAAAAATTAATTTCATATTTGAATAAATTCTGATAAAAAGTTAGGCTTATTTTTTTTTTTTTTTACAATTATGTTTACTTATAAAAATTCTTGCGTTTTTTTTTTTTGTTATGTTTTTTTTTTTTTTAATAATTTCAATTAATTGCATTTTTTTTGTGTTGGGTATTCTATTTGAATAATCTATTATTGTTCTCTAAAATTTAATCATTATCTAATATATGTCGTAGTTCTATACAATTTACATTACAAACTTGATCCTACAATACACCTAATGGTCTTGGCTTCCATTTTAGTTCATTATTTAAAAACATTTCTTCCAAATATGCTTTTGACTCATGCCCGAGCTTTGTTAAGTTTAGAGTTTTTATTTTCATCTTATTTTGTTTTAACACATCCAAGCTATCTTCGACCATTTCTTTATAAGCTTGAATATTGTTATTCTCTATTAATGATTTGGGTGATTTTTCATCAGAACCCTCATCAAGTAAAGAGGAATCATCAACATTTATTACTTTTTCCATCTTATTATATACTTCTTTTGCCTTAATATAAACAGAATTTTTTGTGTACTCTTTACCAGATACCTTTAAACGCTCTAAAATCATATTTATAACTAATAAATGTGTACTAGATGGAGTATGAATTAAATAATTTATTAAAACGTAAATATGTATTCGCATTCCGTTATTTTTAGTGCTTTCATTCAATGTTCTTGCTTTTTTGTGTGCTCTTTCACTTTTTGAAACAAAATTCTTTGTTGAAAGAGGTGATCCTATTGAAGATTCAGAATCTTTTTCATTAATATCTAACAACGCCTCATTAATTATAGCTTTAATGATATAGGATAATCCATTTTCTAGATATTTATTGTTAACAGAATTTTCATTATAATGAGTGTTTTGTTTATCTGAAATTTGTAAAATGCTTTTCGTGGTTTTTGAAAAGGATATAAACCATTTATTATCTGTCCATTCCAAATTATTTAAAATATCAATTAATTTGATTAAAAGTTTATCTGTAAAATCCTTTAATAAAACATCGTCATTTAAAGCACCGAATAAAGGAGAAAATAATTTTAATGATAAATCTAAGTAATTGCTCAAATTTGCATTAGGTAAAGATGCAGAACTAGGCAATAAACAATTGTTGTATACTAAAACATATATTAAATCATCCATATTATTAATCGCATATTCTTTAATTTTGTTAATACAATTCCAGGTGTTGACCCCTTGCTCAGTGGTGTCACCGTGTTTTATCCTTTTTTTAATTCCCGATCTCCGTATTCTGCGCCATGAACATAAACATTCTTTTATAGACTTTCTTGTAGTTCGTGTGATGTCATCAATGCTAGTCTCTTCTTCTTTCCTTGGAGTGTTTGTAGTATTATTCTTAACTGGTATTTTATCAAAACGTTCAGAATTATACATCTGTAAAGTTGGTTCCCAATATGATTTTTTAAGCCATTCTATAGCACGTTGGGCCATAAGTCGCAATAACTCTAAACTTGGAAGTTCTTCGTGAGTACACATATGCCTAATATCTACAAAATCCGTTGGAAGCCCAATATAATTTGCAAGAGTATACAAAGGTATTGCATGAGTAGACTTCTGATATACATCTAAAGTTCCATTTACAAATCTGAGAAGTGCAGTAGAATAAGACTGTCTAATATGTGATGTATTACATAAGGCAGAAAGCCTTAAATCAGTATAGTCATTTGAAAACCCTGAAGCTTCAAATAATGATAAAAATGCTTCGTCAGCTAGAACTGAAGAAACTAAGCAGGCGGTAGCCTCCATTGCTTGCGGAACACCTCCCCTAGAATGAAACATTTGAATCTAAAATAAGAAAAAAATAAAAGTGAAATAACCAAAAAAAGTGTCAGCGAAAACCCATACATTTTTTAAACAAAAAAATTTCCAACAACCCAAACTGCCAAAAAGATTAACCTTAACACACCTTTTCGACACTTTCTAGTCTGAGCTTTTGATCAAAAGAATATAAACCATTTGCTAAAAAAAAAATTTCGCTATCTGATTTCCAAGGGACTATTCTAGGCTGCTTTAAATGTTTGTTCACATTCATTTTCAACAAATATAAATCAGTCTAATATATTATAATCTCATATCAAATTAAAAGCTCAAACACAAATAAATATGTCAAAACAAAAAGCTCGATTTAAACTTTTATTTTCCGATAAACTTGTTAATCCGAAAAATTCTACTCGACGAAAATATAATATCAATCAATGATTTTCGAAGAAAAAAAATACTCCTTCTCATCAGTCAAGTGAAATAATTTTTATTAGATTTTTAAGTTTTAATAGTTAACTATCAAAAAAAATCCTATATGTTTATTACCCTCCTTAAATTGTGTGCCAGGTGATAATGCAGTCTGCAGTAGTATCCATGTAAAATAAATATTTATTATTTTAGACGAAAATGACTTTTCCCCATAGGCCTGGCCATGGTATCTCTGGCGTGGGTTTTTGCTAAGGGCGAGATCCTGGTCATTCCTGGTCTATTTTAGGCCGGCCGCAGTCCGTCTTGATTAGACCGCCTTGTTGTCTTGTTTTACGATGTATTACACTTGTTTTTTTCCTTCTTTATAATGCACGATTAAGTATTAAGTCCACAAAACAAAAAAAATAAAATAAACGATAATATTCAATGCATTGTTTAGTTAACCGTAATTTTTTTATATGTGCATATCAAATTCTCTCACCACATCAGGTTTTATACAAAACTGTACATTTGCACAGAGCACAGAGCATATCCATTTTCAAAAAAAGATAGTAAACTTTTCTGTTGTCAGGGTATCTTTTTCCTGTATTTTTACGTGTTTTTATGTTTTCTGGGTGGATTTATAGTTTTTGCCTATAATCTTCTTTTTCAAAAAGTATATTCTTGTGAAAAAAAGTCATATTGGGTTTTAAAATAATCTAAATTGTAAAAAGAAAAATAGTATTATTGATTGAACATTTATGAATATTTAGTTTCTTTTTTTTTTGTTTTGTTGTCTTTTACTTTTTTATTGTTTTGTTGTCTATTTACTTTTTTATTGGGAATTATGAGTAGTATTTTTTTTGACATTTCTACTATTTATTACATATTCTTTTTTTTTAATCTTTGTGATAAAAATAAATAAAAAGAGTTAATCTAGTAATAAAAATAAATAAAAAGAATTAATCTAGTAATAAAAATAAATAAAAAGAGTTAATCTAGTAATAAAAATAAATAAAAAGAGTTAATCTAGTAATAAAAAGAAATAAAAAGAATTAATCTAGTAATAAAAAGAAATAAAAAGAATTAATCTAGTAATAAAAAAAAATAAAAAGAATTAATCTAGTAATAATTCACACTTGCGCTTACGGAAGGAGCAGTGAAACCTGTAAAACCACGAGGTTGAATTATCACTAATCTATAGTACATAATGGAAGATAAATAGTAGTATTACGTTAGATTACATAAAATAGCATACGAAATCAAAAGATATACACGGAACTAGGGTTACTCTATCACGCTTGTTTTAATTATTACAAAGGTACTACAGTTCAGTTTTATACAAAATAATTACATTATGCTTAAAGAATTGCCAGACTTAAATCTTAACTATAACAGGTCTATCACAAATGGCTCTTCAGATGAGGTTTCGGAAATTTTGGATAGATGTGAACTAGAGTTGCAACGCAGGGTACACATCGAGATCACGCATTTAACTGGTGAAGAGTTAAAAATAATAAGTAGATTGGCACTGGAGATTATGTATTATTCAGCTAAAGCACAAATTCAGGCTCTACTTGCCGAAGAAGAGTTAACTGATATGGAAATAAATGATGTAGCTATTCTACTTGCACACTGTAACATGAGAAAGCAGTCACTGAAAACATTTAGAAAATATTTCAATACTCCTTATTGCACTAAGCACATTCTTAACATACAAGAATGCATAGTATGTATATATCCATTTAATGTTTATTTTGTTTATGTATTTAAATTTCACTAATGATTAGGACATTTTTATAAATGAGTACAAACTTGAAAATAATCTTTCAGCGGGAAATGTCCTTCTCCTGGCTAAATACTTCAAGCACAATGAAAACATTCGCAGAGAAATACAGACAGGAATGAAGGACGTTTTACGTGAATTCAAAAAAAAGCTTGTTGGAAAGCCAGCAGGTGGCTATCCCTCAAATGCTTCAATCGAAGCATATACACGTAGTTTGTTTCCTGTTTTTATATCACAAGCGAAACAAAAAAAAAATATTACTAAAAATACTCTTTTTGGTCTTGTCGCTCTATATAGACGAGGAAGGGTGAAGGCTTCATCTAAATCGCCCGAAGATTTTTGGAGTTGTTTAGATGAAGAGTTATCGCTTATTGGCGGATTAACTCCTTCTGAACAAAAAAAATTTTTGGCTATCGCTTTAAAAGAAGATAGAGATAAGTATATAGATCCGTAAAAATTTTTATGTAATAATATTTAAATCATTGTTTCTTTTATTTTATGATCTTTTTCTTTCATTTATTTAACTTCCTATATAAGAGTAATCAAACCCTCAACTATAGATTCTGAATAAGACCTTCCCCTAACAAACTTTATAATATTTTGAGTTTCCTTTTCGTTGACATCATATCTTCATTATCGGGATTTTGACATAAGCCAGTATAAAAAAACCCTGGGAAGATCAAAATTTTGTCTGGAGTGCATAGCAACGACAAGAAAAATTCTACATTGTATGAAAAAAGCCAAATTGTAAGTACTACGACTGAATTTATTAAGTAACGACAAAGATAAAAAAAAAATAATATTACTAGGTTTCGGTTGGTTTTGGGACTATTATTATTATATATTGAAAGATAGAATTTGGTTTTGTAGATCTAGGAGAGTGAATATATTTGATTGTAAAATTTCTTTTTTATATATGATTATAAAGACAAATAAATATTGTAAGGTTTAAAAAAAAAAAAACAATGTTAGAACTATATCGAATTAGAATCCTAAACGGATTTAATTACAAATTTATGACGAAGAGATTATTCAGTTCGACAGTTGGAGAAGGTAAAAAGAAAATTATGTACATAACTAAAGGACATCGAAGTTTACCTCTTTCGCAAGAGAAAGCAGTGGAAAAGTTTTATACAGATAAAATTGATAAAGTGGCTAAAAACATATTAAAGGATATTAAGTTACGCAAGGAATTAATTTTACAGTGTTTAACAGATAAATCATTTCAACGGGGGAATGTTCCATATAATGATCGTCTCTCAGCCTTAGGACAAAGTGTTCTACGAGGGGCAATCATAGAAGATGGCATAGCTAAAAAGGGGCCGGTTCATGCGTACAATATGGGAAATGTATATTTAGAATCATTTCCGATATCTTATTTTAAAGGATGCTCGATTTTTCCAGTAATTAAGAAACTTGCAGTTTCATTGGGTTTACAGGATGTGGTTCGGTGTGATTCGAAGACTATAGTTAAATTAGTAGGTTATTCAATGATATGTTTTATTTAATTTTGTGTGTTAACGATTATTACTAACAGCTTAGGAAAATGACCATGACAATGTTAATAATAGCAATTCCGATACAGCAGCAGCACGAAGTCTTTTGGCTTTGATAGGGGCTGTGTCTATTGAACATGGATCTGTTATAGCGCAGGAATTTGTTATTTATGAATTAGCTAATAGTAAAGGTGGGTTAAAAGATATTTATTACGAGAGTTTTGTAAAGAAAAATGTTGCTCGATTTGGCGAAAAAACTGGCATCTACGAATCCCACAAGGGAGAAAAGGAGGCTACTGGAAAGAGTGAAAGCAAGGAAGACATCAATGGGAAGAGTGAAAACAAGGAAGATGAAAAAGAAAAAGAAAATAAAATGAATAAAATAAAATGAAATAAAATGAAATAAAATGAAATAAAATGAAATAAAATGAAATAAAATAAGATAAAATAAAATAAAATAAAACAATCAAACAATAAATGTTTACTTTGCATATCAAAAAATACATGTACAGAATCTAATATGCACATCTAATTAAATGTTTATGATAAGGGTATACTTTTGTATGCATCTTATTATTTATCATGTATATAAATCTAATAATATTATATTATAAATAATTAGTTATTTTGCTCAATATTTTGTTTATCAAAAGTTGTAGCATTTCTTACACTTTTGCACTTGTGCACTACTCCGTTATTAGTCTCCATTATGTCTCTATTAGGATTGAACCCATATAAAGGAGACAGGGTTGTTCAGCACATTGTCATGACTACTGGGACATTTTTCATGGCAACACGCAGTATTTACGTTGTCAAGGACAACTAATATGCATCCTTATACCCTTTTTCTCGCATACATACCAATGAAATAATAACAATACATTTTACTATTATCATTATTATTATATTGTTATATTATTTATTATATTGTTTACATTGTTTACATTGTTTACATTGTTTATTCCCGTTAATTGTTTACGGAGTAATAATAGAAATTCGTATAGAAATAGGATCGGTAATTTATTATTTAATTGATAAATAATAATAGTAAGAAGTAAACAAATATAACGAGAAAGGAGGGTAATTTAATGGATTTCTCCTGCTAGCAAACTAATAGGAATAAATATCTGATTTTAATTCTAAATATTGGATTAGATATCGATTTAAATAACATTTTGGCTTTCTTATTGATTTTACGGTACAATAGTATATGGTGTAATATTATCTAAGCACAATCATAGTTTTGGAATTGCAGGTGCTATACTATATTATACTATAGTATAATATACATTGATTATATTTAAATATTAAATTAGAGTAAAAATATATGTGTGTTTGAGCATACTATTACAAAGGGTTTTTTGGTCTATAAGCATACAGTTTATATTATTTATTTGTAAAAAAAACAAAAGAAAACAAAGGAAAACAAAAAAACAAAAAAAACAAAAAAAACAAATATTAAAGCATAATAAAAAATAAATTCAAAAACTCCTAGAAACCACACCAAATAGCCAGTTTTGAATTTTTCATTGAACTCTAATATTGTGCAATATTTGCATTCTAATATTTTGCCGAAAAAAATTATACATAATACGAAAATCAAGAGAAACAACTAAGTATTGATAATTAAAAGATATCCCAGTGCAAAAATTTCTTAAATTACTTTAAAGTTTTTGAAAAAAAACTAAGAATTCTATAAAACACACATTTTATACCATGGCTGGAAGAGACTCCAGAATACACGATTCGACTGTTTCTTTCAATAACTATAAATGGACAGATGATGAAACAGTTTTATCGGACATTTCAGGTTTCACAAGCCCTCTTTCTTCATTTGGTGAGTAATGTTTTTATATATTTTTGTTGTTTTTTCACTTTAACTAACTACTCGTTTTGTTTTTAAAGACACTGCCACATTTTCAAGTGAACGGGTAAAAGGAATCGCTCAAATTGCTAAAATGTTTGAAGGTTTATATAAAAATGGGAATCCTTTTATGATTAATTCCGAAAACAAGCATCAATTGGTATGTGCATAGTTTGTTTATTTTATTTTTTATATTTTATATATATAATATATATATATATATATTACCTTAACTAACTTGCTAGAACGCTTCTTCCAATAATAACGACACTGATAATGAAAATGACAGCATACAGTACGAAGATGATATAGATACAGATATAGATAGTTCCATGGAAAACTCTAAAGGAAATATCGAATTAAATGGTGCTTTATTAACAACGAAATCTTCGAGAGATTCTCTAAGACGCAATTCATTAGCGACAAAATCTTCGAGAGATTCTCTAGGCCGTAATTCATTAGCAAAAAAATCTTCAAGAGATTCTTTAAGCCGTAATTCATTAGCAAAAAAATCCTCAAAAGATTCTCTTGTTCGTAACTCGTTAGCAAAAAAATCTTCAAAAGATTCATTATCTCGTAATTCTTTTAGAAATTCTGTTCAAAGAAATGAGATTATATTGGATTTAAAAGGAGATGTATTAAATAATGATACATTTTCGAACCTCTCATCAAAGCCTGACCACATTGTTGTTGTTTCTGCTATTTCCCAAGATAAAAACAATCAGCATCAGCTTCAGAACCAGACTGAAAAATATGAGAAGCAACAGGAATATTATAATAATCAACAACAGAAACAGGTGCAACAGCAACAAAAACAAGAGCAACAAGAACAGGAACAGCAACTTCAACAACAACAACAACAACAACAACAACAACAACCACAACAAATTTATGAACATAAAGGACGGACAGATCACAAAGAAAAAGATCAAGAGCAAGATATAGAACAAACCCACATTCAACTTCAAAAACAAAAACAGCTCGAGGAACAACAACATAATCAAAAAGACCAACATAAAAAAGAAGATAAATTATCTGTCACACCAAAACATACCAATAAAATTAAAATTACCACCCCTTCACAAAATAATGAAAATAATGTTAGTCCTCTTTTAAATTCATCCTTAAATAATGCGAAATCTCCTATTCAAAATTCACCGGTATCATCTCCAAATAATGACAGTGCAAATGAGCACATTAGTATACTATCACAATCATTGCGACAGTCAATGAGCTATAACGCTCATTTGGAGAATGAAATTACTGAACTCAAAAATGAAGTATATCAAATAAGGTCTTCTTTATCAGATTTGAAAAGTAAACATCATGATGAAGAAAAACAACTAAAAATTTCTTTGAATAGTCCTCGAACTGCGCCCATATCCACGTTTCCAAGTTTGGATGAAATTGATATAGATTCTTTTTCAGGAGCAAAATTGAATCATTTTCAATCTCAATCTAGGCCTCAATCTTTTTCTAATCATAAGGTGGAGTTAGAGCCGTCTTTGCCTTCTATAAATATGTCTACTCCCAAACATTCTTCGTATGATAAGCCTAGGGCCTGCAAACTCAATTCACCATTTCCAGCATCTCCAAAACCACTATCTCCTCGTCGTCAAAATGATTTAAATTCAAATCTGAATACAAATCAAAGTCTGAATACAAATCAAGGTTTAAATACAAATTTAAATTTAAATCCTTTAACATCCCCAAATATTAATACTGATATGGAGAATGATAAAATAAAAGAATTGGAAAAGAAATTGGAAGAAGCTTTAAAACTGAATATGGAACTTAGAGGTGACGGCATTCCCTTGCGACAAGAAGCCATGCCGGACGCTCATAAAAGGGGAATGCCACAAAACAAAAGACTTTATTACCGACTTGAAATGGACAAAGTGGATAAAATGGGGTTGATTGATTTACAAAATTTAGTGAAAAATATTTTATTGCAATTAGGTGTGAGTAAATCTGACTTGCCAAAGTCAACTACGAAATTTTCTCATTGGCTTCGAAATTATGAATTATATAAGAAGTTTGCAGATACAATACATCAAATACTATATAGAGGAATGCATATGGATTCTTCTCTTTCAATGAATGACAAAGCTTTTGATGAGCAGGAAGCATGTTTAGCAGTTATGACTCAAGAAGTTGAAAGATTGGTGGAAAGGTATCATTTTGAAAAAAGGAATTAAGAGAAAAAATTATGAAAGATAAAAAGTTTCGTTTTCCGGTTTATTTGTTTTAAGATTGTTATGGTATTGATATTTATTTTATGTAAACAAGTGTTTCTTTTGCTATTGAGTTATTATTGATTTAATTCTATTTTTTCTTTTTTCTTTTTCTCTTTTGAATGGTTTATTTAACACGCTGGATCTAGATTTTATTTTATTTAATTTTATTTTATTTTTTATTTTTTTATTTAGTTTTATTTCATAACAGCAATTTTGTTCTTGTACTAGTTATTTGAGGTTTGTATGTATTTTATTATTTTAATTTCCCTTTATAGTTTAATCTTTTTCGGTATATGTTGTTTTAAGTTATAAATTTATTATAAATTATTTAAAAAATAATAATTAGTCTAAATGATTTTTATAATATTTTTTTTTAGTTAAGATTTTATTTACTGATTTATTTTATTTATTTACGTATAAATCTTTAATTTTATTATAGTTGTTAGGGTAGATAAAATTTTGTATACATAAAGAAAAACTATCAATATAATAAATAAATTAAAATTAATAAAATATTTAATATTAATAATTTTAAAATCACACACACACATATATATATATATATATATATATACATATAGTAGATCAATATTTAAGCTTTTATAATATATTCAAGTTACTTCTATAATGATTGAAGCATTAATTATTGATTCAGGTCCATTAATTACACAGAAAGTTGAAAATGTAATTTGTGAGAAATATTTTAGTATTCCTAATGTTTTTAATGAAATCAAAGATGAAGCCACAAGGAATAGATTAGAAACTGTATGGTTGCCTAAAATTAAATTTAGATCACCAAAGCCTGAAAGTGTTAAAGCGGTTTTAAATGCTGCTAAAAAAACTGGTGATTATTCTGTGTTGTCAACGACTGATATTGGTGTTGTTGCACTATGTTATGAGATTACAAAGGAATTAAATAATGGAACAATTCCACCTAAGAATAATAACATACGAACCAATGATTTCACGAGTAAGAAAGCGAATGGCGAAGAATTAGAGAGTAAGATGGATAAGTTATCAATCGAGGAGCCTGTTCAGACTGAAGGTAAATTAGATCTTTCAAACGACGAAAAGGTTAATAATAATGATAAATACGAAGAAGATTCCTGGTCAGTAGTTCGGAAGCCTAACAGGGGGCATAAAAACAAGCAAAACAAGCAAAGCAAGAAAAAAAGTTTGTATACAACTGCAAAATCTGATAAAGTTCAGAAAAGCGATGATAATTTGAAAAGTGTTGAAAAAAAAGAAAAAACAGATGAAGATAAAAACACGTCTACAATATATACAAATAATGATATTAGGTATGACAATAATGTTGTAACTGGCGATAACAATGAAAAAGATAAAGTGGCAGATGATGAAAATAATGATAATGATGAAAAAGGTTGGATTGGTCCTGATAATATAGTAGAAGTTGATCAAGATGATGATGATGAAGAGATAGATAATAATTCTAAAAATTCTTTAGAATCAATTAAATGTGGACTTGCAACTAGTGATTTTGCTATGCAAAATGTAGCGTTATACATGGGATTAGAACTAATCAATGCCGCCTCTGGACGTAGAATTAAAAAAATTAAATCTTATATGTTAAGGTGTCATGCTTGCTTTACTCTTGTTCGCCCCTCTACTGATTCTGTTGTTCCTTTACAATTTTGTCCAAATTGCGGTGGCCCGTCATTGCTTAGAGTATCTGTATCAGTTTCTGCAAAGACAGGTAAATTATATGTACATTTAAAGAAAAATATGCGTTGGTCTCATCGTGGTCAAAAGTTTAGTCTACCTAATCCTCAGTCGAAAAAATATCGTAAAAGTGGTACACAAACTAATGAATTGCTATTACGAGAAGATCAAAAAGAATATGCGAAAGCAGTAAAGAATGAAGAATGGAGAAAAAGAACGGAAGAAAAAAAACTATCCGAATGGTTTGGTGATGGTGCTGGTCCGGATGTATTTGCTTTAACTGGAAACACTCGAGACGCTTTTAAAAAGTCAGGAGTACATGTAGGTAAAGGGAAATATGTAAATACCAATAGGCGGAAATGATTTTTTTTTATCTTATTGTTTTAAATGAGAAGGATTGAGAAAGTTGGTATGTATTAGTTTCTAATTCGGAAGAACAGGATTTACAGGTGGATAAATAAATATACTTTGGATTTATTGGCACTATTTACATCGGTTTATATATTAATCTTACGTTTTTTTTTTTTTTTTCTTGTACATTATTTTATTCATTGTTTTTCTTGTTATATACATTACTTGCACATTGCTAGTATAATATTTTTTGTTTTTGGGTTTTTTTTTTTATTTATATTTATTTTTGATCTCTTTTTCTTTTTTGGTTCTAAATTATCATTAATCTTTTATTTGGATCTCTTAATTAATTTTAACGTTTGCAGAAGGACGTAAAAATAATCGTTCCTCGACATCTTGTACACTATAATTATAAATTTTTTTGGTAAATGCAGCTCCTGAGGAAAGTAATTTCTTCTTTTCTGAATCTTTTAAAGATTTTACAATAGGAATTGGAGAGTTTACAAATGAAGCAACTTTAACCCTTACAAGTTGTCTTTTTTTATCAGATAAACCTGGTTGAGAATTAATTCGTTGTTCAAAAGATGGCCAAGATTTACTTCTCAATTTTGTATCTATTTTAGCAGCTTCTTCAATTAATTCCTTAGCAAATACTAGATACCATTTTGGATTTGATTCATCATATTTTGGAATACGATCTTGTTCAAGTTGTTTTAATTTAGTATTAAGTAATAATTTACGATCATTTATTTTTTTTGTAGCAATTTCTTGTGAAATTTCTTTTCTTTTTACAGCAAGATTTATAGACCATTCCCATTCTTGTGTTAATTCATCTTGTATTTGCTTTATAGTATAATTGTTTGGAGCATTAATATATAAATATTCAGCATAAGCACGATTTGCAGCAATTTTTGCTTCCATGTCATTTAAAGCATATTTTTCTTTATATGTTTTAACGAAATTTTTGATCATTCTAACTTTATCTGAGTTATGATCCAATCGGGATTTAAATTCATCTTTATCTGATTCTTTTAATATTTGTTTCCTAGGTTTGAAAGATAATTCTTTTCTAAGTTCTTTTTTATTTTCTAAAACAATTCTTCCTAATCTTCTTCTTCTTGGTTCAAAATGAGGAGTTGGTAATTTATTAAATTTATCTAAACAAACACCTACTAATTTACGTTCAGCATGGAAAGGATCTCTATAAAAACGTACCCAGCCAGGTTCAATAGCGTTTATTGAATGATCTCTACCACAAGTTGCATTTTCACCAGGAAAAAATTTTGTACCATGTTGTTTTAATATAACTTCACCAGGTTGTACAAATTTTCCTTCGCCTGCCTTTATTCCCAAACGTTGACCTTTTGAATCTTTATTATTTGTTTTGCCACCACCTGCTCTTTTAGTAGCCGTTCTAATACATGTTAATAATGGGCTTATTTTAAGGTTATTAAAATTATTATTTAGCCTAGTAACCGAACTCAACATATTGGATAAACAATAAATAATGGATAATAAATAATAAATGATAAAAATATGTTTTTATATATATTTATTTATTTATTATTTATTATTTATTTATTATTTATTTATTATTTATTATTTATTTATTATTTATTATTTATTTATTATTTATTTATTATTTATTTTATATGTGTAAATGTATGGCTTCTAAATGAAATTATATTATAGTGCAAAAGAATAATTTCCAATTGGAAAGGAAATTTTATTTGGTTATTATGGTAACGAAAGTATGGGCAGTGCAGCATAGCAACGAATTAATCCTTATAAAAGTTGATTACTATACAAAAATGAAAGTTAAAAGGAAGTTAAAAGGAATTAAAATTATAAATAAAATTTAAATAAAATTTAAAATAAAATTAAAATAAAATTAAAATAAAATTAAAAATAAAATTAAAAACAAAAATAAAAACAAAAATAAAAACAAAAATAAAAACAAAATTAAAAACAAAATTAAAAACAAAAATAAAACGAAATAAAATTGAAATTGAATAGAATTGGGAAAAGACGTCGTTAGGCAAAACCGTATTATAATTTCTTATTATAAGATCTTCTTATGATATTTTATCATACTATTTTTCACATAAACGTTTACTACTAATTACAGAATTATAGTATAAATATACACAATATTAACCATGTCTCTCTTTCTTTAGCAGAGTACTAGTAAAACATGCATGTACAAAATACGTACATCTAAAAGAAAATATACACATAACTGTATTTTATTGCCTATATAGGAAAAAAAACCCGAGACCGCTTAAAGAAAAAAAAAAGAGAGATTTTATCTAAAAAGCATAGCAACAAATCTCTATAACACCGATAACACACGATAACCGCAAAAAAGAAAATAAGCATACGTTGTCTAGACAACTCACATAGATATACCTATTTCATTACATAATCAATTAAATCTAAAGAGTAATTTATTTCAGTTGAACCAATATCTTGATAAACTAATTAATAATAATTAATTAATTAATAATAATAATTAATTAATTATTAAGTATAGGAATAAAAAGCTAAATAAATATATCTATATAATGTGTTTGAGCGCTAAGAATTTTTTTGGTACAAATCAGGAAAAAAATAGCAGACGTTGCTTCTTCTCATTGGACAAATAATTAAAAATTAAAATGATATCTAAATAGTATGTAAAGACATATGAGAGATAAATAAATCTATGTTCATCTTCATGCTTGTCTGTCTATATAAAACGGTCTTTCCCATGCTTAATTGAATTTTTTAAATAATAATATATAATATATAATATATACTTGTAATATATACTTGTAATATATACTTGTAATATACACCTGTAATATACACCTGTAATATACCGTAAATAACAGAACAAATATCTCTAAATTAAACACAACATGTCCTGTGCAGCAAATAGATTAGGTCAACTCTCGGCTCATGCCACTGCTGGTTCAGTTCCTGCTGATATCCACCCATTTGATCCACTTATTCCAGCTGAATTAGCAGCTGTGGTAAAATTAGTTCGGGATACTTTCCCAAATAAAGACTATTCCTTTAATGCAGTTACTCTTGAAGAACCTTTAAAAGATGATTATTTAGCATGGAAAACTTCTCCAGAAACTTTTACAAAACCAAAAAGAGAAGTAATGGTTAATGTTATTGAAAAGGGCGTTTTAGGGGTTGTTGAAGGACATATCAATTTATCTGAAAATAAAATTTTATCTTGGAAACTTTTAACTGGTGTATCTCCAATTCTTACCGTTGATGATCTTCAATCAACTGAAGAAGTCATTCGTAATGATCCTAATGTTATCGAACAATGTGTAATTTCAGGTATACCTGCTGATCAAATGCATAAAGTTTATTGTGATCCTTGGACAATTGGATATGATGAAAGATTTGGTACAACTAGACGTTTGCAACAAGCTTTAATGTATTATAGGTCAAATGAAGATGATTCTCAATATTCTCATCCTTTAGACTTTTGTCCTATCGTTGATACTGAAAAACATCAAGTTGTTGCTATAGATATACCTCCAATTCGTCGTCCTGTGTCAAAATTTAAACATTCAAACTTTAATGCAAAGGATATCCAAGCTGAAGGTGCAAAACTTCGTGTTATAAAACCAATTAATGTTTCTCAACCAGAAGGTGTTAACTTCCAAATGAAAGGACGTTTTATTGAATGGCAAAATTTTAACTTTCATATCGGATTTAACTATCGTGAAGGTATTGTCTTATCTGATGTTTCCTATAATGATAATGGAAATATTCGTCCTTTATTTTATAGAATTTCTCTTGCTGAAATGGTTGTTCCTTATGGATGCCCTGATCGTCCTCATCAACGTAAACACGCTTTTGACTTGGGTGAATATGGTGCTGGTTATATGACAAATCCCTTAGCTCTTGGATGTGATTGTAAAGGTGTAATTCATTATCTTGATGCCCACTTTGTTGATCGTTTAGGTGAAGTTCAAACTGTTAAGCATGCTATTTGCATTCATGAAGAGGATGATGGGGTACTTTTTAAACACTCAGACTTCCGTGACCATTATGCTACTACAATTGTAACTCGTGGAATCCGTTTGGTTATTTCTCAAATCTTTACAGCTGCTAACTATGAATATATGATCTATTGGATATTTCATATGGATGGTACAATTCAACTTGAAATTAAACTTACTGGTATATTAAACACTTTTGTAATGGCTCCAAATGAAGATCTTAAAGGATGGGGTACACAAGTATATCCGCTTGTTAACGCTCATAATCATCAACATTTATTTTCTCTACGCATCAATCCTATGCTTGATGGACCTGGAAATAGTTTTGCAACAGTAGATGCCGAAAGAGGTCCTGGTCTTCCTGGTTCAGAGGAAAATTATTATGGAAATGCTTTTAGACCAAAACGCACTGTCTTGAAAACTGTTTCCGAAGCTATCGGTGATTATGATGGCTCAGTTGGCCGTTCTTGGGATATGTTTAATCCTAATAAAGTTAATCCTTATTCAGGCAAACCAGTATCATATAAGATTGTCTCTCGAGAATGCCCTCCTCTTCTTGCTCGTCCAGGTTCTTTAGTTTCTAACCGTGCTGGTTTTGCAAGACATAGTATTCATGTTACTAAATATAAAGATCGTCAAATTTATCCTGCTGGTAATTATGTTCCACAAACATCTGGACATCCATCTCGTGGATTACCTGAATGGATAGAAGCAGATCCGAATGCCGCTATTGAGAATACTGATATTGTAGTATGGCATACTTTTGGTATTACACATTTTCCAGCTCCAGAAGATTTTCCAATTATGCCAGCAGAACCAATTTCTTTACTTCTTAGACCACGAAATTTCTTTACACGTAATCCTGCTCTTGATGTTCCTCCATCAATCAATGTTACTACTTCACAAGCTAAAGCAGCTGCAGCTGCAGGAAAAGCTTTGACTATTGATCATGTAACATCTTTGACAGATGAAACTTCAAAACTTGCTTTTGGACCTACTGCTGCGGTAGCATCTTGCTGTTCTGCAATTAAAGCATCCACCAATGAATCTTCCACTAGAGATTCAAGTTCGTCATGTTGTTCAGGAAAAAATAGTATGTCTTTGAATAAAGTTTCTGCTAAAATTGAAGATGAATCCAATGAGTGCATGTGTGCAAAAGCTATTCCTGGTTCAACTGTTTCTTGCTGCTGTGCAAAAAATGTTTGCAAATGCTCTCATTAAAAACATTTCAATTTATTTATATTTGCTTTTTTTTTTTTAAATTTTTTTTTTTGTACTTTGTCAAAGTGGATATTTGTGTTTTATTTTTAATTTCTTTTGTTTTTGTTTACTCATTATCTGTAGACATAATAATTTATTCCGTTTTAAAATAAAGTATTGTAAATCTTCCTAGTGATTAAAAAAATAAATAAATATTAATTAAAAGTACAGCGAGACATAAAAAAAACAATAAATAAACCATCCATAAAAATCATAAAATACATATAAATAAAATTTTTTAACAATCTAAAAACAAAAATTAATGCTTATTTGGATCTTTTTGAATTTTAAAGTGTAACTGCCCATGAGTATTTACACCCACAGTTGCTGGGGATGTGCCTAAAATAATTCCAGTACCATCAGTACGGTCTTTGGCAGTAGCTGATAAAGAGCAATCACTACTTTTTTTATTAGAATGTTTATTCACTATCCGAAGGCCAGCTCTAAAATCCTTATAAGATGATGGAGAAGATGCAACCAAAGTCTCCTCCTGAGCGTCTTTAATAGAGTCTAAATTAAATTCATCATAGCCATCAGTAACTTTTTCTTTCAATTTTTCAATACTTAACTCTTGACGTTGATAAAAAAGATTACCTTTAGAGATATTATTTCGTTTATTTTCAGCATCAAACAAATTATATATTTGATCATAATTATTCAGATTAACGAGAGAATTATTTACAGGATTTTTAATTAATGAAGTCGATGGTGAATGACCACTTAAATAAGCTGAACGAGGCCGTGATTCAGGATATTCATCAGAAATGGAATAATTTAAAGCTTCGTAAATATATGGGAAAACAGTTTCAACTACTTCGTCACCCCATATCATATCCAAATGTTCGTAATTTGGTACACCCCTAGTTACAGTATGGGGTGGTAATTCAGCAACCATAGCTTTTATATCTACTAAAGAGTCTGACATTCCATATATTAAAAAAATACGAGTGGTTATATTTTTAACAGGGTATCTAGCAACTTTATAAAACTTTGTACCATATACAGCAGTACTAGCACCAAGATCATCATCATACATTTGAAATGAGCCAGTACGCATTATTTGAAACCAATGAACAATTGCTTTGACACTAGTAGTTGAATATAAATGAAAATAGCAAGCAAGTTTTTGAGTAAAGGAAATATTTTTCCCATACCAACCAAAAAGAAAAATTAAAGAAGAGTCAATTATTCGTGCAAATAAAGGAGGATAAATAAGATATTGCCAAAATACGACACTTCCTAAAATAGATTTACGACCAAATAATAAAAAAAGTAAAAAAGGAGAAGATTTCATTAAAGAGTCAACCATGTTATTAATTAATCCCTTTGGAGCAAGAGCAGGGGCAATAGCAATAAATAATCTTATTTTTTTATTTAAAGAAGGGTGAATACTTAATGCAGCAAACGCTTGAGCAGTCCCCTGGGAAAAACCAACGTAAACTAAGGATTGAGCATTATTATAAGATAATATATAATCTATTGAATTTGGAATATCGAATATTGCCATTTCATCAAAACTGAAATTCCAAAATCTGTTTTCTGAAGAAGAGTTATGTATATTTTTTTTTGAATATTTATTTCCCCTACTATTTCCTAGCCAAACATCATAACCCAGATCAGCTAGAGTGAAAGCTATAGAAGAAGACGGGGAAAGATTTGATACCCAAACTTCACTACACATTAATAAACCATGATGAAGATAAGCAACAGGTTTTTGTATTTTTTCTAAATTTGGAAATTTCGGTGATTTAATAATCCTATGTAAACATAAAATATAATCATCTTCAGTTTTAATAAAATGTTCTTCAGTACTGTACCCCCAAATTTCGCACATTTCACCAAAAGAACTTGCTTCTCTTATTTTTGACGATGTTTCAGTATCTGATTCATGTGGTGAACTGAAAAACTTAATTATTTTTTTAATGATTTGATCAAAAGATTGTAACAGCAAATCAGGTAATAAAGCAGCTATTATACGGGCAGTAGTTTCTAATATTAAAAGAAATAAACCAAATAGAAGCATAGGCCATTCTGATTTTCTTAATCGCCCTATTACTGGAGTAGGCATTAGAAGAGGTTTAAACTTCAAGTTTTATTTAATAATTATTTTTAATTAATTAATTAATTTTTAGTTGTATATATTTTTTTTGTTTTTTTTTTTTTTTTTTTTTTTTTTTTTTTTTTTTTTTTTTTTTTTTTTTTTTTTTTTTTTTTTTTTTTTTTTTTTTTTTTTTTTTTTTTTTTTTTTTTTTTTTATTATTTCTTATTTATTTTCGTTAAAAGTATTAATTAATAAAAGACAAATTAAAAAAATTAAAAAATAACCTTTTTAACTTAAACTTATTATCAGATATATAATAGAAACTATTTTCAGGGTTGTGAACGTTTTTTTATAGCATTGATTCCATAAATAATTATAACTTGGTTATTTATTTTATAACATTTAGTAATGTTAAAATTATATCACAATATATGCCCTACAAAATTATATTCCTATATGCTTATAAATTGTAAATTATAAATATAATTATAATTATATGTTATACATTATGAAAAAAAAAAACAACTGATAAAAACGAAAAACAAAAAAAAAAGCAAAGTGTGGAGTTTAACGAGTGAACATTCGGCTATATAAATCACATAATATACGGCAATCGGATATTAACATTGTCTTATATTCACATAGCAATTGCCGAGCAGCCAATAAATATTACCCTGTTTAGAAATCCGGCGAATACTGAACAGATTCGACTCCTCGATTAGAAGATTAAAGATCCGACGAATTCAGGAGATTTTTTATTATTTTAAGATTATTTCAAGGAGAACAGGGTGATTTACAAGTTAATAAATTATAAATTATAAATTATAAATTATATATTATAAATTATAAATTATAAATTATATATTATATATTATTAAAATTTGAATTGTCAGTTCACTTGCTTTTTAGTTATTATTAGGTTTAAATTTTTTTCATTTTTTTTTTTTAATGTTTAAATAAATAATTAAAAAAAAAGCTAAAGTTTCAAGAAAAAATACTCTTACTTATATATATTAAAACATATTTTTATATTAATTAAATATTAATAATAATAGCTTACATAATAATGGGATGTCTATTAAAATTAAAATATCTGGGAAAACATATGCGTAATAATCCAATAAACACAGTTTACGAAAGAAATTTCCAATATGTAAATTTAAATTTATTGTCGATACATTGTAGAAAATATAGTAGTACAAGTAATAACAATAATATAAATAAAAATAATTTGCACGATGAATCAAATGTATTAACTAATAAAAATGCTGAGATTAATAAAGCAGATAATATTAATAAAACTAGAAATAAAGAATTAGGCGTTAAAATGACAAATAAAAGAATTAAATCCTCACTACGGAGAGTGATAAGTAGTAATAAATCAGAAAATAAACAAAATTTTAATCCTAATAGTTATAATAATAAAAATATTATAGTTCGACCTTGTACTACTATTACAACATGCGAATCATATGATTTACCAGCAGTGGTGGAAATTTTACATACTAAAGGACATCTTTCAGCTTCAGTATTTTTGCTAAATGAAGTAGTACATCTTTCATATCCTATTGCTAATGGAGAAAAATCTGATGTTTTTGTTTTCTCATCTGGATCAGTCACAGCTTGGGGAATGGGTGAAAGTGAGTTAGAAAATTTTGTAAAGGAAATAATATCTGCAGAAAATCATCATTATTCAGAAGCAGAATCTGAAGATATTGATTATGTTGAAACTTTACATACTGGGAAATTTCGAATGAAAGGCGATGTTATTGAATTATCAGAAGATAGCTCAGATAGAAAGTTATTGATTAAAGCAGCTATTTCTTCTGGTATAGCTCGTAGCACAAAATTAGCAGTTTTAGAAGCTTCTTTAGAAAATTATCTTGATTCCATGAAGGAGATAACTGAAAGTTTAGCATATGGAAGGAAACTTAAAATTTCAAATAAATCTGTTATGCAAAAAGCTGGTGAATTACTTAGATTAAGAGGGGCTTTAAATTTGTACTCTGAATTATTAGGTACACCTGATTTATATTGGAGTGAACAAGTATTAGAATTTGCATATGAATTGACAGAAAAAAATCTTGACATTGCACCTAGAATAGTAATATTAAATAGAAAAATGGATTATGCTAGTGAAGTTGTAGAAACACTTAAGACTTTATTTTCAGAACGTACAAGTGTACATCTTGAACAATTTATAATTTTACTTATTTTGGTAGAGGTTATATTTGAAATTGGCCATTATATAGAGAATAAAATGGAAAAAGAAGCTAGGCGAGAAGAAGGAAAAGAGTTAATTAATATTTAGATAGATACACTGACAATTAATTACTGTATATTAATTTTTTTTATTTATATTTGTATTTGTATTTTATTTTTATTTTTATTTTTGTTTATTACATTTTTACTTATTCTTCTACATCCAACTCAAGTAAATATTATTATTAAATTTAATTAAATTAATCATCAAATTAAATTAAATTAATTATCGCTTTTAACTAAGAATAATTTGTATGTACAACCTAGGGATAATAAATATAAACCTCGGCCCCCCTCTTTTCAAGGAGGGTAATAAGGGAAGAAATGTATAATCAGAAATAATGTTTTTCTTATATATATACATATAATGATTGAATTATTTGTTATTTATTATTTATTTATTTTGAAATCTATAGCAACTATAACTTATTAACCCTATTATATAAATACAGACTAGAAAAATCAATTAAATTATATTATTCATAGTATTTCAAACCGGAAAACAAGGGGCATTTTTTGACCTTAAGGATGGGATCATCGTAAAACAGGATGTAAATAGTGTATTGAACTGGATAATAGATAATAATAATTAATATTAGATAAATAAGTACATAGAAATATATATATATATATATATATATATTACAAGCCACTGTGGAAATATATCAGCAAACTAACCTCAAAAAAAACAAAACAAAACAAAACAAAACAGAACAAAATAAAACAAAATAGAACAAAAAAAAAATGACTTCTTATACAGAGGAAAAAATTACAATTCAAGGTAGAGTTGGAACACTTACTATACCTGAAAATCCATCTTTGCCTCATAAAGTTGCAATAATATTACATGGACATGGTGGACATAAAAATTACACATATCAAAGACAAGTAGCATGGAAAATTTCTGATAAACCTCTAGGAATTTATTCATTTCGGTTTGATTTTAGAGGATGTGGAGAATCAATTGATGTCGAAGATCCTGTGTTAACTGGTAGAACATTAGAATCAGATTATCAGGATATTGATATAGTAATTGATTATTTAAAAAATAATAAAAATTTTGAAATTCATTCACTCATCGGTCACTCTCGTGGTAGTGTAGCTGCCCTAAGATATGTACTTCATTATCATCCTGAAATTCCGCGTGTCGTTAATTGTTCCGCAAGATATTTTTCTAAACATACAATAAAATTTAATGATTTTATTACTGAAAAACATCCAGATTGGCGTGAAAAAGGTGGTTATTATGAATATGCACCTAGATTTAATCAATCAAAACTTCTTTGGTTCCCAAGTAATGAAAATCTTGACTTAGCAGATACCGAAATGGTTGATATAGTTGGAAAGGCCCCTTCGGTTCAAGTTTTAACTATTCATGGTACGCATGATCATATAGTTCCACTTTCAGATGCTGTTTGCTATGCAAATGCTTTGGATGGTCGCCATACATTAAAGATCGTTTATAATGCTGACCATAATTTTTATGGTATTGATAAGAAAACTAAAAAAAGACTTTCTTATGCTAACCAAGTAGCTGATTATATATTTGATTGGTTCTCAAATAAGAATGAGTCAAAAAGATTTATGAAATCTCAAATGTTTGTTGATAAAACTCTTCGTTTTAAACATATTCCTAATATTCCAAATTTTCGTGATTTAGGTGGTTATATCATTGAAAATTCCATTCAAAATGAAAGTTTCATACGTTCTGGTTTTATATTTAGATCAGCTAACTTAACCGGAATTAATAATGAAGGAATAAATATTTTAAAAAATCTTAATATTCGCAGAATATTTGATCTAAGATCAAATATTGAAATTAAAAAAAACGGCTTTGCAGATATTCCGTCAATACAAAGATCTCATATTCCTGTTTATAAAGATCAAGATTATTCCCCTGAAGCTGTTGCTGAAAGATTAAAATCTTATTCTTCCGAATCCGAAGGCTTTTTAGTTGTTTATAATTCAATTTTAAAATCTGCTGGAAATTCTTATAGAGAAATTTTTCTACATATTAGAGATAGACCTTCAGATCCTTTTGTGATTCATTGTACCGCTGGAAAGGATAGAACTGGTCTTGTTTGTGCTTTAATTTTATTATTAGCCGGAGTAGACTCTGAAATCGTATCAAGAGATTATGAGTTAACAGAGTTTGGATTAAAGGATTATAAAGAAAAAATATTAAACTCAATTGCTGCAAAGCATCCTAATAATAATAATAGAGATGCACTAAAAGCTCTTTTAGGTTCCCAGTTCGAAACAATGATGCAAACCATTCATCTTTTAGTTAATGAAAAATTTGGAGGCGTTGAGCATTATTTATTAACTTATTGCGGCTTAGAAAAAGATGATATCAATAAAATAAAGCGCAATCTTATATTAAAAGATCACCCTTCAAATATTTTTGGTTCTGCTAAATTGTGAGTTGGGTTTTTTTTTTTTTTTTTTTTTTTTTTTTTTTTTTTTTTTTTTGTTCTGTTAAATGTTTTTTTTTTCTTTTTGTTAACTTAATCCAATTATATCAACTTGTTTATTCCTTTTTTATATAGAGAACTTGTTTAAATAACAAAGCACATTAAAAAAAAAAAAAAAAAAAAAAAAAAAAAAAAAAAAAAAAAA
The DNA here is from genome assembly GCA_030573245.1 of Ascobotryozyma americana. Lineage (NCBI taxonomy): Eukaryota > Fungi > Ascomycota > Trigonopsidomycetes > Trigonopsidales > Trigonopsidaceae > Ascobotryozyma > Ascobotryozyma americana. Next base: position 20,794 of record JAJMCZ010000109.1, on the reverse strand, counting down.
AAAAAAAAAAAAAAAAAAAAACTAAGAATTAAAATATTAAAATAAATAATGTACAAAAATAATATACAAATAACTGTCCATTTTTTGAAGCAAAAAAACAATAAAAAAAAATCAAAACGACAAACCAAAAACATCCACTCTATCAAAATGCAAAAGTTTTATTCTATATTATTGGATTTATTGCATATATTAATGCTGTTTCTGTAGTCATTCCTTGCCAACCACGATTTCCACTCGCAGATATCATAAAACGACAGCTTGGGTCAATGTCTTAACAAAAGTTATTAGTAATTATATAAAAAAATAAAATTGTTTTGAATTCTTAATACTTACAAATTGTTGAAATCACACCACCATGATGGCCAGCAATGATATAAAAGTTAGTGAGCGCTTTCTTCTGATTTTTTGATTCAAGGTTATATATTCGAATATTATCAAATGAACCGCAGATTATATGCTTTCCATTGGGCATAGCTTTAACCTCGCTCACCGCTCCTGACACAGAAGAAAATTTCAAAACATCTGATGGTTTATCTGAAGCATTTAAAGTAAATTCTTCCACTGCATCAAAAAAATTAGTAAATGAACTCAATTAATATGAAAACCATCAAAATTTATAATTACCTATATGATTTCTTCTCCCTACAAATATTTTCTTTCCATCAACTGACCAGCAAGCCTGTTTGTCAAAGTTAAAAAAAAAAAAAAAAATAAGTTAGTACTTTATAATTCATTTAAAAAATAAAACAAGGATTAAATCAAAAAACTTACACTCATAGCCCAAGGTGGCGTACCTTCTGGTATTGGAATTCGTTTAACATAATTCTTTACTCTACAATCCCATAGTAGTATTGTCCCGTCGATTGAAGAAGACATAAACACATTAGAAGAATTTTGATTTATCGAAGAAAAGTTTGGATTGTCATTCACCTCGTTAACTATCGGAGCTTGCTCTTTTGATTTTTTTACACCGATATTACTGATGTTTGAGCTGGCTTTAGAAACTTCTATTGGATTGCTTACTTTTGAATCATTAATATCTTTATCTTCATCTTCATCTTCATCTCCAAATAAAGAGCCTAAAAAACTGCGTTGTGACTCTCCGTCACTATTATCAATTTGTTCCTTACTAATACCACCAGCACTACCATTAACACTACCATTACTATTACCATTGCTATTACCATTACTATTCTCATTAATATTGCCATTAATATTGCCATTAGTATTGCCATTAATATTGCCATTAATATTGCCATTAATATTGCCATTAATATTACCATTAATATTGCCATTAATATTGCCATTAATATTACCATTAATATTACCATTAATATTGCCATTACTATTTCCATTACCATTACCATCACTATTATCGTTACTATCACCACTACTGTTATCGTTGCTATCACCAATACTATCTTTAGTACTATCACCATTTTCTTTAACACTGGTATTATTTAGTTGAAAATTATATAAAGGACACCACGAAGTAGACGATATTTGGCCAGAAGAACCTTGAAAAGATCTAGCTATCTTTCCTGTATTTAAATCCCAATCATTTATTGTTTTATCCCAGCTTCCACTTAGCACATGAGTTTCATCAGAATTTAACATTAATGTAGAAATTGGTAATTTATGCTTTCCTAAGTAAGCTTGTATTTGGCCTTCATCATGACGAACGGTTTGTAAGGAAACACCGCCAGATTTTAAACCAGAAACCAACCATAAGGCTTTAGATTGCACAGTTAGAGCATAAACGGGAGATATTCTAGGTTCAAAAAGGCCATCTTTATCAGGAATAGCATCAGAAACTATATATGGATCTGAATTTTCCCAGTATGAAGTAATTACAGCAGCCTTTGTAATGCTGTCAACAAAGGGCTGCCTTTGAGCAAGAGTTAATGGGGATTTACCATTTAAAGAAGCATAAAGATCGTATTTCCTTATATATCCATCTTGACCACCAGTGAACAACCATCTGCTTTCACTTGACGTACTAATGCAATTAACTGATGTACATTGTAGTGCTGCAACATATGGAACAATATCATAATCCGAACAGCTATCACCACCATTTGATAATAGCTTTAATCTTTGATTGGGAAATATATTTTTTGAATTCAAGTCAATCTTTGTGCCATCAAAACTAATTTTACTATCATATTTCTTTTTATCATGTAAATCAACTAAATTTTCTACCAAAGACATTTTTTCATGCATATCATTTTTTTTTGAAAGCTGCAATTTACTACCTTCATTACTATTATCGTCTTCGTCATCTTCGTCGATATTGTTTATACTATTTTCATTATCATTATCATTGTCAGTTTCATTTTCATTTTCATTATCAATATCAATATCAATATCAATATCAATATCATCATCAATGTCATTATCAAGTTCATTATCGTTTTCATTTTCATTGCTATTTTCGTTCTCTTCATCTAAATCTTCTTCATCTTCATTCTCAACCAAATCTTCTTCATCATCATCTATATCATCCCCAGGAGGAACGTCGTTATTCATATTAATATCACCATCTTCATCTATAATATTACTTTCATCATCTTCCTCATTCCGTAGCTCATCATCAAATTGTGAAGATAAATTATCATTATCCATATCAAAATAGTTATAAATGATAAAAAAACTTTATTTAAATTTAGTATTAAATACTATCTTTGATATTTAATTTATTTATTCCGTGTCAATTTTTGTTATTATGCAATAAAAAAAACAATCAAATCAAAATTTTTGGTTTACAGTGAATTTCAAAAAGAATAAATTTTTATATATCTTTTTTGTTCTGTTAAATTATAACTAATATATTACAAAATATAAAATTATTTGGGTATGAAGTAATATATAGTTGTGAAATAAAATAGTTTCATAAATATAAAATTTGGTAGGCTTTAATATTACAAAACGTACTTTTCAATATCAAATAAATATCAAATATACAATAGCATTAAAATGTTTTTTAAGTTTCAGATATTTTAATATTTTGGGTTTGGGACACGATGCACACTAACACATATTAATATATGAAAAATTAGTATACAAGTACATAAAATTTATATCTTTAAGAAATGTTGAAAAATAAAAAAATAAAAAAGCTAAACTTTATACCAAATATAATAATTATTGATATATGAATAGAATAAATTAAAATCTTGAAAATAGCATAAATCTTATTGTATAATTTAAGAAACTTACAAATTTCTTATAATAGAAGTATGGAATATTTAATAGTTAATTATACTATAGAAACAACAAGACAAAATAAAATGTCATATTTACCGTCATTATTTAATCTATGAGTTTACTTATTATACTTAAATTTTTAAAAAAGATATATATACATTTAATATTAAACAGTTTAGATTTTTAACTTTAAACCTTCCAGTAAAAACCAGAAAGGAACAAACACCAGAAATAAATATTAAATTCTTCAAAACTTTTAAAAGCAAATATAATTACAACTCTATCCCGTTTCTATGTACAAGCATTTAAAGTGATAATGATAATAATAAAACAACAACAAAAGCAAAAATAAAACAAAATCATTACAGCACATAAGTCATCTAAGTTCAACTCGAGAAGCCCTGTCAACCATCCAAGCTCCTAAAATCTTTGTTATATCCAAATTCTTTTCATATCTCCGCTCCAGTTCTATTTTTAAATGCATAACTTCACTTAACCTTGATCTATCTACCCTAATTGTTAAATCAAGAAGCTTCAATATTGATTCATAGCAAGAAGCATCATACGACAAATCTTTACTCAATCCTGATTGGATACAACGAATGGCATCGTCAAGCTCGTATATAACCATATGACAATTACATAAACTTACCCACAATCCTATAGATGCATTATTATCATGTCGTTTGAGAAATTCTTCCCCAAATTTTATTCCCAGTCCAGGGTTATAATAAGAAATTGATAAGTTACACATCTCTATGCAGTATGATTCAGTAATCTTATCCAACTTTCGACTTTTTTTTTTAAAAAAATTAGATAGCCGTTTAACAGCTTGTCTTGCGCTTATGTCTCTTTTTTTCTGTAGATACGATAAACGCTTTTTAAATAAAATCAAATCAACATAATTAGGTATTGTAACTCTTCTCTCTTTTGCATATCGTAATACTATCTTAACTCCCTCAGAACTGCATTTTTTAATTATTGTAGGCCAAGGAATAAACCTTTCAGTGAAGGTGTTTGAACTTTCTAATAAAGTTTTAAGAGAAGAAATTATTTTTTTTTCATTTGGAAACTTCATTGAGGAATAGCGCAAGATGTCATGTATTAGACGCCTCCTCGTATTGTGGAATGGTGATGTAAATTTTATTGGCTCAAATTCTAAATTTAATGCTTTGCTACCTAGATTTGATCCATAACCTTGCTTCAAGATGTGTTTACTAATGGTATAACATAACGTCTCGGAAATCATATACAAGTTCATATTCTTTACTTTATTAAACAGAAAGTAAACATAAGCAGGATCTGCGTTATGCTGTATCATATATAAAAAGACACTGTATACAATAGAAGGTGATAACTTGAAGGTAGATTCATATTCAAATAAATCAATTGCTTTAATAGGTTTATTTAGTTTAAATAATAAGCTACAATAAGCCTTCATAAATGATTCTGAAATTCTTCCATTTTTTTTTGCTTTTTCAAATAAAGAAAGAACATCATTATAAGATTGCAATAAATTTGGTTTCTTTAAAAATTCAATATATAAATCATTTGCTTCGCCTTGAGTTTTTTCAGACATAGTAGCGTTTTCTATTATTTTTAATGCACTATTGATGTCTTTTGTACTCAACAAATAACGAACTAAAATTCGTAAAATTTTTACAGACATTCCTAAACCATTTCGAACTATTTTCAGCCATAATTGAGAGAAATGATTAAATCCTTGATTCTTTAAATGAAATTCAAGTATTATAGACCAAGTTTTTGCATTTGGAGACAGGCCAGATAGATTAAATGCGTGCATAATATCTTTGAAACTACAGAAATCTTTATCATAGTTTTTTGATACAGTTTCTAATAAAATATTGTATGTGTTTAGATTAGGTTTTAATCCACTCATAATAATCTGCCTAAACAATTCAACAGAGCTGACTACATCTCCTAATTTATGAAAGCCGGCCAAAACAATGTTATAAATACTAATGTCATCCTCATATTTTCCAAAATAAATTTTCATCAATTCATCGAACCATTCCCAATCCATGATTTTGATTGAAGTTTGTAAAGAATATTTAAATTCTCTACTACTTGGGATTCTTCCATATTGTGCTCTTTTTAAAAAAAATTGTTTAAAATACGCTGGAGCCTTTTTATAAAAAAATCTCATGATGATTAAGCTTAATTGATTTACTCTAGTATGCTGATTTAAGTCATAACTGTCAAGTGTTTTAATAAGTTCATTAACTTTTTTGAATTTTATTAAAAATATTACACGATTAGTAAAGTGCTTTTCCCGGTCTTGAATCGACATCATATATGCTAAATCTATTAAAAAAAAAAAAAAAAATAAAAATAAAAATAAAAATAAAAATAAAAATAAAACATAAAGTTAGTAGAAATCAAGTATATAATAACATAAATAAATAATATATAACCACATAATTAATATATAATTGAATGTTTAATTATCTTACCAGGAACATTATTGTGAACTATTAGGCTACTCTCGTCGAGTAAATTTGAATTTCCGTCCTTCAGTAATAATTGTTGGGCATTTTCTAAATTTGATATTGATGACCTTAAGCTCCCATTTCCATAAAAAATAAAACTATAGCGAGATTGTATAATTAAAAATTGTCGTTTTAGTCGAATAGCAGATCTATAGTTGCCATTGCATTTTAAAGTTGCAGAAATTAACATTTCATAGATAATTAATTATAGAGAAAAAGAAAAAATCCTTATCTTCATTCCGTCTATTTAAAATAGAAAAATATTTTATAAAATAGGAACGAAATAAATCTTATGATAACCTAAAAATATTAATAACCTTGATTAATAAATTTGTTTTTTTTCCCCGTCCCCCAAAAACAATAATCAAAGCAAAAAATAATATCAAAAGTCCCAATTTATGTATCACTTATAATTTAAACCAGAAAATAGTATAATTTCATATAATAAATTTATATTTGGGATATCATATATAAATATGTCAATAATTGTCTATCCGTTACAGATAATTAGAGGCCTTAATACGCAGATTTTGATAGGATTTTTTTTTTCAATATGGTTATAAACCCTAACTCAAATCACGTGATTTTTATTATATTTTAAATTGTTTTATTTTTACTATGTCAAGTTTGATTTTGGGCATGTCTAAATTTAATTTGCTTTTGCTTTTGCTTTTAGAAAATGTCTACAAATTAATATTTTTGTTTTTCTAATAGTTTTAAATGGCAACCAATTTTTTGTCTAATTAAATTTGGATTGGTTTACTAAGTTAACTGCTTATATAATAAAACGTCTAATCAAGATAAATATTCCATGTAGGTGGACTTCATTATTTTAGTAAATTCAAAAAGTTTCTACTTCTCATCGAAATATGATATAATATATCATATTTTATGTTCTTGGCTTAGGTACAGATTTACTTTTTCTACAATAGCGATAAAAAGTTGCTTTTTTGAAAATATCATGACATCTCTGTCGGATTAGTTAATTTATTATTTAATAAGAGTTTTGTAGTTTAGAACGTAAAATATATTTGTAAAAGATTGTCAATTGTAATAATTTACTTGATATCTATAACAGTTAAAAAAAAAAAAAAAAAAAAAAAACAATTATGTAAATTCGTAGATTTGTATGAAGCGTGATAAAAATATGCTTCCTTTAGTAATTATTTTAGTCTATTTAAATTAAAGACATTAAATTAATTCCTACTCTCGTCACTAAACCCTTTGTTTGAATCTTAAAATATAAATTATAAAAAGATCGCAAGCATAATTCCCCAATTTCTCTGTTTTAATCTATTTCTTTATTCCCAAATAAAGATTCCCACAAGTCATCATGACTTACTGCTTCACCTAAATCTTTTTTACAATTCACTGTAGATGAAAGATACGTGGAAGTAGATTCATCTAAAATTTGATCAAAAGCAGTTAAAAAATTCCCATCTTTTTTAGGAATAAAATTAATTCTTTTTCTAATTGAAATCTCTAAAATATTTTTTTCAATTGTATTTTGAATACAGTACATCCACACAGTTGTTTCACGGGTTTGTCCGATCCTATGTATCCTAGAAATCGCTTGAAGCTCAATTGCAGGTTGCAGTAGTGGCTCACAAAGAATTATGTGTGTAGCATTAACAAGTGTCAACCCTGAAGAATGAGAAATTGAACATAATAAAAAGCACGCAATTGATGTATCACTTATAAACTGTTGTGCACCTTTATCCGAGCTTGAAAATGAAACATTATGTGCTTTTAATGCCAATTCTAATATGCTCAGAAATCCTGTCCACTGCGAAAATATAACTACCTGAGCTTGCGAATCATTTTTACGAATCCACTTAACATGTCGAATAATAGTATCAATTTTTGATCCATATGATCTATCTATTGGCATCTCCTGAATTTGGAAAAATGTATTAGAATTAATTTCTGAATAAATTTTTTTCAAAGAACTAGACATTTTATTATTCCCCGAATTAGTAAAGTGAAAAGTATCTTCATCAAATGATTTGATTTCCTGTTTACTAAATACTATATCAAAAATATCTTTCTTGATTAAACTTGTTCGGCATATAGGACATATTTTATGAGCCCGCCACCATTCGTTCAAACACTCTCCGCAAAATTTATGTCCACAACTTGTGAGCACACCTTTCTGAATTAAAGTTTGACATATAGCACATATTCGTTCTTGCTCTGGAATATCTGAAATATTACTGTCTCTGAGATTTTTTAAATATGACAGACGCGCCTTTTCTTTAGAAATCTTCAATTCCAAATTGGCTTCATTCTTTAAAGATGTTTGAATGTACTCATTTACATCCACTTCAGAACAGTAATCAGTCAACTCATCAGAAATATTTTGGAGTTGTCTATAATATGTAAGTCTTTTATTAAAGACAATATTTAAAAATGAATTCTCAGCTTTCAATTTGAAAATTGCTTGACTTTGAGAATTATAAGATTTATTCATTTCAATATATGCTTTATCAAGTATATTATACTCAATAGTGACTCTATTTTTTCTCGAATTTTCCGAATTTTTATCTTGTATATAATAATAAGACGCCCGGAGATCATTGATTTTACTTCGAAGTTCCGAAAGAAGTTTTTTAATATTATAGCTTTTAGAAGGCAAGACCTCATTTCTAAGTTTTTGTAGTTTTTTTATTAAACCTGAAGTTTTCTTATCGTTTAAAGAAACTAATCGGTTATTTTCTACTCTGTTTAACGAAGTATAAGAACCATTAATGGTATTTTCACGATCACTAATCATTAGCATAAGAATATCCTGATAGCAAGCCGCCTCATCTTGTACTTCCAAAGAATTCTGATAATCTTGCTCTGATATTTCTGTTGATTGGTCCACTAATGGACTTAGTAATAGTTCAATCAATTTTTCCCTAAAGTCATCTATCACACTTGCTTGAGCATTTAATTCTAAAGCTAATTCATGAAAAGCTGATAAAAATGAATTTGATTCTAGACCACCAAATAATTTGTCGGAAATTGATGCATCAGGTATAACAATAAACGATTTTTCTATACTTTTTGAATTTATTTTTTCACGAAGTTCTCCGAACATTAAATTACATTCTGCGGTAGAATCCTTAAGAATGTTTCTTCTAGTATCTTGTGCTGCACCATAATACTGTTCTTCCTTTTCTTTATCACCTAATTTGAAATATGCTGAAGCAATAAAAAACTGGCAACGATGCTTAATGCCAAGAAACGAACGAATTCTTACTCTCAGATTTAAAAGATGTGTTTCTGAATTATTCTTATCCATTTCCAAAGAAAAATCTTCAGCTTTATTATCTTCTCTACAGTGGGACTCTTCTTTTTTTACTTCCAGTAATAAATTATCCAAAAGAATTGAAACAGGATTCAAAGCAGTATAAAAAACTTCTAAACAATGTTCAAGTCCCTCCTTGTCATTTTGGCTAGATTGAAGCAATAATTGTCCGCGTTGAATTATCAAAATATAATAATTCCGAAGATACGAGTAAAATATTGCTTCGCTTTGACTATACATGGCATTAGCAACATCGAGAATAGTCTTAACGTGGGAGTTAGTTAATGATGGTAAATTTAAAGCACTTGAAATTTTTTTTTTCGGAATGCCACTTTTAATATTGTACCATTTTCTAAAATGTAAATCTATTGCAGCATGAGAGCAAGTCTGGCGGAGGGTGGCTAGCCAAAATCGCATAACCTGATCTAATTTGTCGTTCCTCGTAAATCTTTGCAAATCACTTATTTCATTTTCATTTAGTTGGCATTCTTCCATACACTGTGAAAAAAGCATATTATAATTATGCTGCTCAACAGGAGTGAAAGGTAAAAATAAACAAATTCTATGTTGCTTCGGAAATTTAAGTTCATTTTCAATCATGAATTTCATATTTCTAATCGACATTTCTCTACAGATACTCAATAAAGAATAAGGAAAGTTTTTTAATAAAGAATTCCATAGCGACTTATTATTTGCAAAAGGTTGCAGTCTTAAAAAACAAAATATCCCGTATATATCTCCAATGTCTTTTTTTATCGGCGTTCCTGAAACAGCCCATGAATGTATTCTTTCGATATTTTGGGCCACTTTTGCCGCATTAGTACTCCCAGAATCTACCATTTGTACTTCATCCAATAAAACTCGCCAGAACTGAACTCTAAACATGACGCTCTTTTTATAAGTGTATTTTTTTTTGCTCCTAAATGTTCTATTATTTGGGCTGCTTTTATAATGAATTTCTGAAGCAATTACATTATATGAAGTAAGAATAATGTCATAATTCTTTATTTCATCAATTGTAACTCCTTCATCAACAATTGCACTATTATTATCAGATTCTAAAATACAATCATTTTCTTGGTCGTTTGAAAACATGTCATCCGTTTTTAGACCATATTGATTCTTTTTTACGTTATTTATTTGGATATTCTCACGCTTTCGTTTCTTTTTTATCGTTTTTATAGCGTCGTCATAAACCAGTACTTTTAAAAAAGGTAAAAATCGGTTAATTTCATTTTTCCATTGATGAATAATAGAAGCAGGCGATATTATTAGAGTGCCTTTAATCGGGTAAATTTCATCATTTTCTTTTTCAAGGTTCTTGGAAGAAAAAGAAGTCTTATTAGCTGATCTAGGGTTTAGATATATCACACTAAGCATTTCAATTGTTTTACCAAGACCCATTTCTTCAGCTACAATCCCTGTTGCGCCATTTTTTATTAAGTGAAGCCAATGATCTTGTATTTTACGGAAAGAAGAGCAAAAAATACCTTCAACTTGATTAAAATAAACGCTTTTCTTACATATATTAATTTCTCGCCATAACGGAAATGAATTGGGGGCGTAAGATATATCTATATCTTTGAATTGATTACGATGTGCTATTTGTGTGTCTTTATCAATCACCTTTCCTTCACGAAAGAGACACCACTCTATAGTTTTTTTTTGAAATGATAATAGATTTAGCTTCATTTCGGGCTGAGATAAAAGCGTGGAAGATTTATTTAAAATAGGCAAGTTTTCAGTGTTGGATAGACAAGAATAAAATTCCCGTACCATAACAGAGGACTCATTATTATAATATTCATTATTAGTAAAGAATTGTAAAAATTTTTTATATTCGTTAGAGGAGATTAAATAGAAAGAATAATCATTGGACTCAGTCAGACTCTTAATTTGGAAACAATAACTCAAGAGTACATCACTTTCGGCTTTCTTTAAATCAGAAAAACAATATCTAGGTAGCGAAATTTTAACATAGTCAAACATATCAATAAATTTCGATTTTGAAACCTTGTTTTTTAGAGATAATAAAGTATTCAATTCAAAATCTATTTGTTCAATAATTTTATTAAACGCATCTTTGTATTCTATTTCAATACAAAAGTAATCAAATTTCAACTCCAATAAATTGCATGCCTTAATACAACAGCTAGAAAGTTCTACCTGTTTGATTGACATGTTGCTTTCACAATTCTTTTTGTTTTTATTTTTATATCCATTTTTATTTATATTTTCATTATCTCCTAATAATGAGCTCTCCCGAATGTGGCCACAATCTCTAATGCTAAGATTCCCACATAACAACGTAACGTATTCAAGACTGTCATTTTTATATTCTTCGTCTATAAATGCTTCACATAGTAAGTGACTTTTTCTATACAAAATTTCACTTTTGTGAACCATTAGCTTGTTTCTACATTAAAAAAAAAAATAAAAACTCCCCATACAAGTATGCTCTCTAATTGTCTATATTATATTGCAAAATGATTTCTAAGTATAATTACCATAGAAACAATAAATTGTAGCTACATCAATAGATATTATATTTTATACACAAAGCATACTTAACCATTTAAAAAAAGCCGTTCACCAAATTAAATTTATTATAATACAAATAGAAAAAAATTTACCATACGAATTAGAAATAATAAACGTAACGTAGCCATAAATATATACAATATGATTTTTCTAACTGTCTTTAGTTATGTTATTATTTGTAACATTGAAAATATATACACCATCTGCCGCAACTGCAAATTGCGACTCGTTTCTCCAAGCCAAGCGTTCAATTTTAGCTCCAATAGACACTTCATCCCATTCTAAAATAGAAGATTTGTTTGCTGTTGATATTTCAAATAAACAGCATATTGGGAGGACAACCACAGTTCCATCAGCTAAGCCAAAAACGGCTTTTTCTGATGAAGGAGATACATCAACAGCTGTTAAAGCATCAGAAAATTCTATCCTAGATTTTAGTTTCCAGGTGGAATCTGCATTTGAATCTTGGACAACTTTGGCGCTTACAGTTACTTTTTCCCAAATACATGCAGCCTTGTCTCGTCCAACTGTAATAAACATTAAAGGCCAAGAAGAAGAATGGGAATTTTTATGTGGTACGATCCAAGCACAATCCCAAATGATTCTTTTATGTGCTTTTTCAAATCGAGTCTCCAACACATAATTTTTATTTAGTTTTTCTGATGACGTAGAGTCTGCATGCCATACTGAAAAAGATCTGTCTCTAGACACAGCTAAAAGATAACTACTTTTATCCAAAAAATGAGGTGAAAACCGAACCCTGGTAATAGTTAATGAATGACATTCCAAAGATGGTTTAACTTCTTTCCATGTAGCAATTTCAGAGGAATCGGACGTCGGCTTATAAAAGTGCTTTGAAAAAAGCCTAATAACCGCACTATCTGTAGAATTTGCTTTACACGCGGTTGCGATCATTTCTCCACCAAAAGTAGAGTCAATAGTTGTTATTTCATAACCATGACCGTAGAGCTTATCAACTTCTGGCCATAAGGTGTGCCTTTGTAATTCTTCATCTAATGGGGGTCTGCTTACAATAACATCTATTTCAGAAGAATTATTATTAGATAAATTATTTTCTTTTGATTGTGTGTCACTTAAATTATTTTCTGCATCTTGTTTATTTGAAAGACCAAGCGTAGGAATTGTGGCTGCAGATTGCGCAAGATGACTCATGGGAGTCGGTATGTGAGATAAAGTGTTTAAAGTGTAAGCTATACTTGAGGGCTCATCAAAAACCCTTGCAATTTTTTCGTCCGCGCCAGAAACAAATTGAGAAGGAGAAGTGTGTGCAACACAAATCATATCATATCCATGAATTTGGGGCCTAGAAAATTCACTCCAACGAATTATTTTTGAAGAAGATTGTTCATAAAAAGGAGCCCATAATCTAGTTGTCTGGTCAAGACTGGTTGTTAAAAGGTAAGATTTCGTATTATTATATAAATTTAAATCCTCAGTATCTTTTGAGTCTATGGGTGACCAGGATAGACCAGTGACAGTTTTAAAATGACCAGTTATTCCAACCATTGGATTCCATAAGGAAGAAGATGTTAAAGATACTGACGAATTGGCAAGTGATGTTTGCTCCGCCCATATTCTCCAAGAGCCTGTTTTTGTTGATGTAGCAAGCATACCTGATCCACACCATATTGCAGACCAAAATCCACCAGAAGCGCCTGTCGCCGTTGTAGCGCCTTTAATACTTAAATCTCCCAATCTTGTTTTGGGAGTCCATATTCCCTCTGATAATTCATCATTATTTGTACAGTCATTATCTTCTGGAGCCCAAATCATTACAGTTGTATCAGCTGATGCGGAGAGAAGCTCATTAGAACCTGGCCTCCAATCTAGGGAAAAAACCCAATCATCATGTCCTATTAGCAAGGCATCAAATGAACACGAGTAATATGAAGATGAAGAGTTATATTTATCAGGAATTTTATAAGATTTTTTGGACAATAAAAATCTATCTAAAGATATAGAATTTTTAGCTGCTTTTGAAAATTGTGAATCTATATGTGTTGAGTGAGTGAATTTCCATAATCTTATATATTTGTCTTGACTTGCGCTTGCTAGCGTGTATACATTATCAGAGGAAGTGAAAGCGAGCGAACGTATCCAATCTTCATGACCTTTAAGAGTAGCTACAATATTTAACTTATCAGATGAATCAATAGAGTTAGGAGGATTAGAAAAATCAGACAGGCTTGAAGAATTTGAAGAACAAAAATAAGTTAAAATAAAAATATCCCTAGAAGAACCAGCAACAGAAATTATAAGTGTAGAACCCGATGTAGATATAAAAGAAGCACATAATGGATAAAAAGAGTCTGATATAGATGTTTTAGCCTTTAACTCAACAATAATCCCGTTACTAGATGTATCGGTATTTTTAATCTGATATAATCTAATAAATTTATCTGCACTTGTAACAAGAAAATATGAATTAGAAGAACTATTATTATCAATGGAAGAATTTGTAGCAATGCAGGTTATTGAACTATTATTCGCATGATTTAATTGAGTAATTAATTTGAAATTATGTAAATTTTCTATACTTAAAAAATCTAAAAACCATACAAACAAAGAACCTTTATCATTACCAGCTAGTAGAATAATTGAGTCTTTATAATTATTATGAAATTGTAAAAACTTAACAGTAGTAATTTCATTTTGGGAAGCTTGTAATGTATGGGCAACAGTATTAGTACAAATTTTATTATTTTCAGAAATCGAAGAAGGAACATCCAAAGGCCATAAAGCAACAGTGTTTGCAGCAGCAAAAGCGACAAGCTTGGTATTGTTTAAAAAGATATAATCTGCGGCAGCTGGGTATTTATTAGTACCTATGGATATAAATTCTTTAGAAATAGTCATTATTATTAATTTATTAACTATATATATTGACTTCAATCAAATTAATTGAAGTTCAAATTGAATTTCAAATTGAATTTCAAATTGAATTTTTCTTTGGTTTAGTTTTATTCGTATTGCTTTTGTTCTTGTGATTGATGATTTAATTATTCAGTGCTTGCTTTACTTTCTTTTCGTTTTTTTTTTTTTTTGCAAACATTTACGAGTATTTACGTACGTATTTATATATTATAAGGTTTTACACTTTACACGCTTTTACGTACTTTTACAATCTAAAATGAAATATTAGGGCTTGAAAAAATATGGGTTTATGTTTTTTAATGGTTTTCTTTCTTTACTTTGACTTTAACGTAAAGAAGCCGTTGCCTAGTTAAATTGCATTACTATGTATATATAAAACTTTACAATACTGTGGGGCTCTAGAAGATAACGGAAGCTGAAAAAAAAAAAAAAAATTCCTAGTAGGGTCGGGTTTTGAATTAATTTTAAAGCAAATAGCTTACACATATATAAATGAAACGCAAGTGCACGACATTTCATTTTTTGTAAAAAGTTCTAATAAAAAAAATCTCGTTAAAATTCATATAACGGTGTTTTTACTACTTTATACTTTCCAGCAGTTGTATATATTTTTATATTTGTTCTAAAGTGATTTGGATTTTGTTTTAGTTACCGTAGAATATATATATACATAAAGCAATACAATTTGCAATAAAATATAGATAAAAATAGATCATTGCCTCATGCAATCTATCTATCAATATTGTTGAATTATTTTCGGTAATACAGTATATAATATATATATTTCAGTAAATATTTACGTAAATCTTAATTGTGCAAGAATATTTAAGTTCTTAACAATATTAAATTATTTTTATTGTCTATACACTAATAAACAACATACACAATTACAGCAAATCCTGCTTTCTTCTACGCTTATTTTCTTTAATATCTATAGCAGATATATACATTATCTATTTTTACACAAAATACAACAATATGACATATTAGCAATACTACATACTACCGCACGACTTAGTAAGCATTTTTTAAATCTCTTTGAAGTTCGAACCGTTAAAGAAAAAGGTTGGGCTCCAAAAATACTGTTAGAAGACTGTTACCATGGTAAAGAACGTCTTTTTGCTCAACTTTTCCTATATTAATATTCATATATTACTAATAAAATTAGCTTATATACAAATTTATCCGGAAAAATCAAGACGACTCAGGGTAACTTTGGTGGTCTGATGTCAACAAAAGAATAAGATACTAAAAAAAACGGTGATAAAATAATAAAAATAAAAGAAAAAATATTTAAAAAGTAAACGAAACTATTACATTTGATGTATAGGAAAAGATAGAGTCTTGCAATACAAAAAAGAAAAACAATAGAGCAAATTGTACTAATTTTTAAATAATAGTAAAAAAAAAAAAAAAAAAGAAATAAAAATAAATTAAAAATAGATTCTTCTTCCCACAAATATATAGATATATTTCTTTATAGAGAGAAAAAGAGTGTAAAAAAATAAACTCGAAGAAGAAAATTATATGTGAAAAAAAAAAACAAAAAAAAAACAGTATTACACGTGCTAATTAGATTATTATTATTATTATTGTTATTATTTTTATTATTATTGTTATTATTATATACACTACTATTTTTTAATACAATATACTCACACTCGTTCATAATATTACCTATCATAGACTGCTAGACACTTTTAAATTCTTACTATTTTTTATATTTTTAATTTAAATATGGATGTGATACTCGAAGTTTTAGATACATTTTTATTTGATAGATTGTATGCTACATTGCTTCCTCTTCCTGGTCTTGGTAAGCTTCCCTCTTTAGAAGGCTCCAATATTATTACTGAAGGTACAAACAATCTTTCTAACCTTCTTTACTATCAACAACATTGTACACATAATTTAACCTTAAATGGAGTTACTGGAGAAAATTCGGTTAACCCTATAAAGGCGTGTGCTAAATATGTGGCTTCAGGTGCTACACCTTCTGGTCTTGCTCGGCTTTTAAATGTTCCTTTGCCTAAAACATTTTTGTTTGATGCTACGGAGTACTCATTAATGTCAAAATTGCCCCGTGATAATGTATTTAGACAATTTATTTCTTTATTTCTTATCACGTGGATATTTGGCTTTCTTTTGTATTTTCTTACTGCTTCATTTTCATATTTTACAGTTTTTGATAAAAAAACTTTCAATCATCCTAGATATTTAAAAAATCAAATGCGTATGGAGATTAATACAGCTGTTTGTTCTTTACCTATTATGGCTTTACTAACTGTCCCATGGTTTATTGCTGAAATTCATGGCTATTCCAAGTTATATTGGAATATACAAGACTATGGAATTTGGTATTTAATTTTCCAATATCCTGCTTTTGTCATGTTTACTGATTTTGGAATTTATGCTATACATCGTGCTTTGCATCATCGTTCTGTTTACAGACCTTTACACAAACCTCATCATAAATGGATCATGCCTACCCCCTTTGCTTCTCATGCTTTCCACCCAGTGGATGGTTATTTACAATCTCTTCCATATCATATTTTTCCTTTCCTCTTTCCATTGCATAAAATTTCTTACCTCATTTTATTTTCATTTGTTAATCTTTGGACAGTAATGATCCACGATGGTGAATTTGTTTCTAATAACCCTTTTGTGAATGGAGCTGCTTGTCACGCTATTCATCATTTGTATTTTAACTATAATTATGGTCAATTTACAACTCTCTGGGATCGAATAGGAAAGTCTTACCGTAAGCCTGATGAAGAATTTTTTAATAAAAACTTGAAAATGTCTGAGTCAACTTGGAAAAAACAAATTAAAATACACGAACAAATTAAACATGAAATTGACGAGGATGATTTGCTTCAAAATGAAAAGGAAACTCATGAAAAAGTATATTTACAAGACAAGAAGCATATTTAATACAGAAAGTATTAAAATAATCCCACTAAACAATAAATATCAATGAATAATGTATTAGATAGAGATATTTAATATTTAAGCTTTTTGAGCGCATATAGATATATATATTATATATATATGGGGAATATTAAAATTAAAAAAACTTTAAAAAAAAAAAAAAAAAAATGGAGCAATATAAATGAAAAGTAATATTTAAAAGGCGCATTTTTGGTTAACCGATTGAAGCTCTTTTTACTCTCATTATTCTCTTGTTTTCTATTTATTTATAATTGTTTATATTTAATGCAAATTTTTGCATATTTTTTTATGTCGTCAAACTCTTTGTATCTAATTTTATTATTATTTATTTATTGAGGTTTGGCAATTTTAATTACGAAGTTAACGAATTTAGTTGTAATTGGTTTGATTTTTTTTCTTTAATTTTTTACTTTATGTTAATTTTTTTTATTATATTCTTTTTTTATATTGAATAGAACTATTCGTTTTTTTTTTTCCCTTCCTCTATTTATTTATTTTACTTTTTTCAACAGAAAATAGTATGTATTTGAATATTATGTAAAACAATTAGGCTTGTATAACTAGATTTATATTTAAATAATATTTATTTTATAATAATTACAAGAGAAACACAATAAATAAGCAATTAAAAAATATTTCTTTGGTTAGCCTGGGGGAAAAAAATAGTAAAAAATAAACAGTAAAATAAAGGAATTTTAAATAAAATTAAAATCTTCGATGTACAAGAAAAACTTAAAACTAATATAACAAAAAAACAATAATAAAACAATTTAAATAAAGAAAAACAAAAAAATACAAAAAAAAAACAACAAAAAAACAAACAACTAAATACCATAAGGATTCTCATATCGTTTTCCTTTGGCATCATAATAATACCAATAGTCGACAATAAATTTGTCGTGACGCTTAAGCCAAGGACCATTGATTACAACTGGAGGAATATCATCACTTGCATTCTTTGCATTTCTTTTTTTTGCAATTTCAGTCCCATATATTATATGTTCAAAATTTAGATTTCTCTGCCTTCTCTTAATTACCTCGGTCGTAGAATGCCTTGATAAATGCCTAAATCTTCTTCCATATTTCGAAATGATACGTTCTTTTATTTTACTTCTTTCCTTGCGAAGTTCGTTAATTCTCCAGGAGTTTCTTGGATCTGTAAGCCATTGGGGATCATATTTAGACATAAAGATAAAATCCTCAGAAAGAGAGTTTACTGCCCCTACACTTGATCCAGTAACAATATTTGAAAGTTCCAATGATCTAATTCTATATTTAGGTGGAGGAATAGTAGCAGCTACATACTTTACCATGGCAAATGTCATCTTAGGAATCATGAAGGAATTATCTGTATCATTAAACCCGGAAGCATCTAAGCTACTGTTAGTTTCATCAGGCAATGAATCATATGAAGATTGCCTTCGTTTACGATTCGACCCAGATAAGGCACCGGCGCTGGAACCTCTCGATCTACGCCGTGGAGATACACTATTTGCTACATCAGAAAGATAATTCGAATATGTACTTTTCTTTGAATTTGAATTTGGGTGCGAATTGTTTGCTTTATTTAATGGGGGTCCTGTAGAATGTACAGCTGATGTATTATTAGGCTCATCATCACTAATATCAATAGTTTGTGTGCGTGCTTTTTTACTTTTGTGCGTATTGCTGTCAGTGGTAGTATTTGAATTAATTTTTGAAAAATTATCTAGGGTGGATTCAGTAACAACAGGAGAGATTGGTGAATTCGACTGGGAACCAACAAGTTTACGATGTCTAGTAGCGAAAACTGAAGTTACTTTCTTGCCAATAGATTTTTTGTTAGGTTTTTTAGAAGATGGAGCTTCAGATGATTTCGCAGAAAAAGGTAAAGTGGATATTGGTGAATTTGAAGTTTTCCGAGTGGGTTTAAGCCCTACACGTATTCGCCTAGATACAGCATCAGAATCAGATTCCGAATCTGAATCTGGTTCCGAAATTCCTTCTATTACGACATTTGAATAATTACCTTCGGAAAATGAATCAGATGCAGCTTCTTTAGCTGACGTGTATGCTTCATCTGAATCATCCGAATTTTTTAATTCCGATTTAAGTTTTGTTTCTTTTTTGACGATAGTGCGAACAGACTTATCAGGTTTTTCTTTAGAAACCTTTATGTCTGAAATAGCACTATTTATTTTGTTGGGTCGCTTCTGACTAGAAGTCTTTTTTGAAATCTTACTTAATCTTTGTCTTAATGCAGTATCAGACGAGCTGGAATCTGAATCATCTCCTAAAGTACTAATATTTGCTGAATTTTTTGATTTCTCAAGACTATTTTTTTTATCATCGTCATCATCTTCATCATCTGCAATAATATGATTATTTGTACGTCTCTTTTTGAATGCAGTAGCCTGACCTTGTTCTTCTACATCCTTTTTGATATTTTTACTGGTTTTACTATTTGCTTGCTTAATACCAATAAGCTTATTATTGTTATTTTTTTTGTTATAGCTATTACTTTCACTCTTGTTAGCTAAGAAAAATGAATTAGCAAGTTCTGCTGCCACAGAAACTGTGGTAATCGAAAGATTAGCAATACGCGCTTTAGTTTTTGCAACTATCTTTTTATCTAATGATTCTGTATTAGAGGAAACATTGTCATCTAAAGAAATATCATCTTTACTTTGGGAACTAGAGCCTAATTTCTGGTCGGAGTTTAAAGAAGAGGACGATAAAGTTGTGAATGGAGCAAAAATCGCTACTGAGGTCTTGTAAAGCTTATTTACCAAATTTGAATCCAAGTCAATAAATTTTTTTGGTATTCCGAGCTTTTTTGTAAGGTTAATATAATTTGTATTTATTTCACCTATTGGCAAATCAAACTTAGCTGCGTTTTCTTCGTCTTCATTTTTTTCAGAACTGAAAAGCAAGCTCCTTTTTAAATTATTCGGCATATTTTTTGCAACCAATGAAGAAAGTCTAATATACTAAAAATATGTCTTGTTACGCGTTTTTTTATTTTTTATTTATATTATTCTGTTCATTTCTTTTAGTCTTTTCTATGCGACTAAAAACAATAGTCAAGGTTTGGTTGCTCTGATAATTATTTTATCATGTATGAAAATCTTGAGGTAATTTTTTTCTAACAAGAAAAACAAAAATAAAAATAAAAATAGTCTATCTTTTAATGGCAACCACTTGACTTGTGTCTAGTAAGAAAACTATTTTTGATGATTTATAATTATTATACATAGAAAACAGGAACAATACAGACAAAGAAAAAAAAATAAAATAAAAAAAAAATAAAAAAAAAATAAAAAAAAAAAAAAAAAAAAAAAAAAAAAAAAAAAAAAAAAAAAAAAAAAAAAAAAAAAAAAAAAAAAAAAAAAAAAAAAAAAAAAAAAAAAAAAAAAAA
>JAJMCZ010000108.1:0-47696 GCA_030573245.1 Ascobotryozyma americana | reverse complement strand
CAATATAATATAATGGTGATGTAATTTTATGAAATACTTAATTAAATACATATTTAAATATTCTAAGAATATTATTTTATTGTAAATGAAATTTTAAATTAAACATTGTTATTTACAAATAATGCAGTATCAATCTTGAACTATACGTCCTTCAACGATAGGATGTATAGGCGTGCTATTCAAAACAGTATCGTTATTAACAGATACCCCGTTTGATAACATAGCGATGACGGCTAATTCCATGCGAGTTTGTTGAGATTCTCTACGTAGAATTCTTAAAGGAGGGTCTGGTGTTTGTGTATCAAGGGATGTTTCATTATCAGTATTTGTTGCTGTGGAGCCTGATTTCTGAGTCAAGTCACATTCAGTCTGTTGAGCGTCACTTGAAATTGAGTTGGAGTTAGAATTTGAATTCAAATTTTGGGGTGGTTTCCAAAAGCAACAATTCCCACAATTTTTTACCCATGATGATGTGCATTTTTTAAGATGGGAACTTGCATTCTTCCATTTATTTGCAACTTGTAATGATAAAAACCACATATTAAGAAGTTGTAAGAACATCATTCCATTTTCATCATCGACAATAAAGTCTTTATTCATCAAAGAAGTATAACCATCTTTTCCTGCTGCCATATATGATCTTGTTGCTAAAGAATAATATTTTTCTAACTCTATAGGTTGAGAATCATTTTTGTTATTACCAATTCTGACAGTTTCATTATGAATACGAGGGGAAGTATTTAAGGAAAAATTAAAATATATACCCGATACTTGGGCGAATCTACCTTCTAAAGCAGGAAGTTTTGATACAGAATTTTCTAAGGCTAATAAAATATCTTTACCTTGGAGATTTAAAACAACTACTGGATCATCAAAAGGAAAACATAAAGCCATATCACGCAAAGCTATTGGGCCTTTTTCTATTAAAGAATCTAATCTAAAAGTTCCACCAGCCACTAAACAAATATCTGCATTATACCAAGTACGTATAAGATCACAAGTGAAATTACCAAATTCAGTTTCATGTGACCTTATAGAAGAAAAACGAGCATCTAATGAAACACTAGTCCAACCAATTATTTTATCAAGTTCTTCATTTAATTGTTTATCTAAATCTTTACACATTGTTTTTACATCTTCATTTTCTTTTATTGAAGAGTCAATATCTTTTCTAGTAAAATTCCAAGAAAATATTAATTTTTCCTTTCCATTTTCATCATCATTATTATTTTTATTGTTATTATTATTATCACTTGGATTTTGAATTCTTCCCTCAATGTAGGTAAAATTTCTAAAATCAGTACCCGAACATAAAATATCTACATCATTTTCTTTAATATGATGATAGAAATGATCATGTCCACTTAAAACTAAATCGAAAGTACCTTTTGGGACCGAATTTACTAATTTAATATTATTTGGCTCCCGCATATGGGTTAAAGCTATAACTATATCACATTTTTCTTGTTTTCTAAGAATATTTGCCCAATGTAAACCTGATTCTTCAAACGGGATATATTTTAAATCTGGTGGTAATAATCTAATAGTATCCAACCAATCCTTTTCAATTAAACCAACAACCCCAATTTTTATTTTTGTGTTATCTTCAGAGATTACAGTAAAAGTTGTTGTTTCTTCGCCTTGAGCAACGGGTTTACCGGTTGGATCATATACATTGGCTATTAACCATGGGAAATTAGTGTTATTTTTTAATTTTATAAGTTCCGGTACACCGAAATCGAAATCATGATTTCCGTAGACAGCTACATTAACATTAATTTTATTTAATATTGGTATCATATGCCATCCTTTTGTTAGTGAAGATTCTAATGAGGGATTAAAAATGTCTCCACCAAAAAAAGTAATCAATTCTGGTTCAATTTTATTATCATTATTATGGCGGTATTCTTCAACGGCAGTAATAAATCGCGCAGCACCACCTGGACTTTTACTGGATTCATTTACTGGAGCAATATGGTAAACATCATTAAAGTGTAAAAACCTCACAGCAAGAGGATTTTTTTTTTCCAACTGCTCATTTGGAATTTCATTTGGCATTATTATTAATACGTAATCTATTTTTTATATTTAAATTTATATAAAGTTTATGAGAACTATATTCAGTTTTATGTATTTAGTCTTTACGTATTTATGTATTTATAGCTTTATTTGTATTGTGTGATTTATATTAAAAAAATCTAAATATACCATAAACATATAAAAAATAATATGTGCCGGTATATAATATGATAATATATTATAAATATAATTATCTTTTTAATCCCGTCACAGATTAATGCTAAAATTATAGTTCCAATGAAAAAGTTTTTAATTACGTTAATACCTAATTTTTAAAATTGTTAGGATCACAACATAAATGAATTTAATAACTATTTTAATAGTTGATATTTAATATTACGATTCTATTAAATTGAAATTGGAATTGGTATCGTGGATGTTTATTTATTATTTATTATTATTTATTATTATTATTTATTATTTTATTTTTATTTTTTAGTTTTTATTTTTGTTCTATACCAATAATTCCGTTGCATAGTATGAAATCATATACTGTATAATAATATCATGAAATATAATAATATATTATACTGTATATGGTTTATATTACTGGTGCATGAAAATGCGCACGTACCTGTAAATTAGGCGTGGTACTTCACCATTGTATGTGTTTTATAATCATATATTTTAAATGTTTTACATATTATATATTAAATATATATAATTAAAAGTACTTTTTATTACGTCTAATTTTAATTCGTATAAATTTCGTTTTTTGATTTTGGTTTTGACTTTGTAATTGTAATTGAATTGAATTGAATTGAATTGAATTGAATTGTAGTTGTAGTTATTATATAGTCATTCGTATGGTTGTATATCTATATACCCTTGAAACAAATTTATATATTCATTTTTTTTATCACTTATTCAATATAAATTTAATAAATTATAGTATAGAAATTAATACAAAAAATATTACAAAAAATATTACAAAATATATATATATATATATATAAATAATATGCAAAATATACACTCTGTACAAGACCCAAATACTATAAGATTATTTATAACTACAGATAATCATGTAGGATACAATGAAAGAGATCCAATACGCGGAGATGACTCATGGAAAACGTTTCATGAAATAATATGTATTGCAAAAAAAAAGGATGTTGATGGTATGTTATTAGCTGGTGATTTATTTCATGAAAATAAACCTTCAAGAAAAGCTTTATATCAAGTTATTAGATCCTTAAGGATGAATTGTTATGGTGAAAAACCATGCCAATTAGAATTATTATCCGATGCAAGTGTTGCCTTAGATGACTCATTTAACTATTTAAATTATTATGACCCAAATATAAATGTTTCCTTACCAATATTTGCTATATCCGGAAATCATGATGATTCAACAGGCGACGGATCATTTTTATCACCAATTGATTTACTTTCAGCTTCTGGTCTATTAAATCATATTGGTAGAACTACTGAAAACGATAATATAACAGTTGTACCGATTTTATTTCAAAAAGGTTTCACAAAATTTGCTTTATATGGCTTGGATAATGTTAGAGATGATAGATTATATCATTCTTTTAAACAAGGAAAAGTTAAATTTCTTAAACCTGATTTACCAAATTTTGAATCAGAATGGTATTCAATTTTAATGGTTCATCAAAATCATACTTCACATACACCAACAAATTATTTACCTGAATCTTTCATACCGAAATTTTTTGATTTGGTTATTTGGGGGCATGAACATGAATGTTTAATTGATCCAATCAAAAATCCATCTCGTGGATTTTTTGTAATTCAACCCGGTTCTTCTATTGCAACTTCTTTATCTCAAGCTGAGCAAGTTTCTAAATATGTTGGTATAATTTCAATTTGTGGTAAAAAAATGAATTTAGAAAAAATTAAATTGCATACTGTTCGACCCTTTTTAATGGAATCAATTTCTTTAAAAGATACAAATATACCTTCAGGTTCACATTCTAAAGGAGAAGTTACAAGGTTTTTAATTGCTAAAGTTGAGAACTTAATATCTGATGCAGTAACTAATTGGAAAAATTCCTTTCTAGAAGATTCAATTGATCCTCCTGATGATGTACCTTTGCCTATAATTCGTTTAAAAGTTGAATATTCAGGTGGCTACGAATTAGAAAATCCGAGAAGATTCTCAAATAGATTTGTTGGAAAGGTTGCAAATGTTAATGATGTAGCTTTATTTTACAAAAAGAGAGCAACTTTTACAAAACCTAAAAATAATATACCATCTGAATATGTTAATGAAGAAGGCTTATTAACTTTAGATAGTTTAAAAATTCAATCTCTTGTTTCACAATATTTAAAACAAAAAAAATTACAGGTTCTTCCTGAGAATGGCTTAGGAAATGCGTTAAGTAGTGTTGTTGATAAAGGTAATAAAGAAGCTATAAAACTATTTGTTGATAAGTCTCTTTCTGAACAACTTAAATCTGTATTAAAATTGAATACCGACGATGAAGTTGAAATAATCAACGCTTTATTTAAAGTTAAAGAAGAAAAGGAGAAATCATATGCGGCATTTGATGCAGATGATTTTGATAATTTTATGCCCAAGACTAGCAAATCGAATGCAAAAAATTCTAGATTAAAAAAGAAATCTACTTTTATGAATGAAAGTGATAATGACAATAATAATAATAATGATGATGATGATGAAAATTTTATTTTAAATAATAGAGAAGACGGATTACAAGAGAATGAAAAAGAATTAAATTATAATTCTGTTAAAAAAACTACTGGCCGGGGACCAAGAAAGACTTTACCAATATCTACATTATTAGATAAAGATAAGAAAAAAACTACAACAAGATCAAGTAAAATAGTTAAAGCTCTTCAATCTAATATATTAGAACCGGAAGGATCATTCTCAACTAAAATCAATAAAACCAAAACAAATAAAGTGGTTAATAAAACTAAAAGTGCAATTAATTCGGATTTATCAGACGTTGAAATTATTTCTGATGATGATATTTATGAAGAAGATATTATGCCACCTAAGCCTACAAAAACTAATAGAATTATTCAAAAGAAAAATAATAACAAAACTCCTATACCAAGTTCAACTACAAATAAGAGAAAACAACCTCTACGACAAGCTAAGATAAGTTATAAAGTACAAAATAATTCCAAAGAGACAGATACAGCACATCAAAATAATGAGATTATTTCTGATGATGAAATGATTTATGACTCGATTGAACGCGATTTTGATGACGCATTTGGTTAAAACCTTGTAAATTTATTAGCATTGGAGTTGGGGTTTTTGCATGTTTTGTATATGTCTATGTATATGTATATGTAATATGTATATGTCTATGTATATGTCTATGTATATGTAATATGTATATGTATATGTCTATGTACATGTATATGTATATGTAATATGTATATGTATATGTACATGTATATGTACATGTGGGTTTATATGTAATTTTGAGTGTAAATTTATATTTTGCATGCTGTATTATGTATGTGTTTTTTCTTGACTTTCTTATACTTAGGTCTAATTAATTTGTACAAACTACGAGATTAGAAACTAATAAGCAAAAAGAATATTTCCTGTAAATAAATTCCCATATAAGCATATTTCCACAGAAATTGTAATCTCATCTTGTTTTTTTGTATAAAGAGCTGCATTACATAATAATCATTATTAGATTACATAACAAACCTTTAAAAGGTTGAAAACTTAAAAACTTAAATTTTTCCCATACAAACAACTGCGATAAATTATTACTTATTATTATAATTAATTAAGTGTATTATATTATATTATTATTATATATTATACATCGTATTAGATTAGATTATTATATTTATTCTTTTTTATATAGTATGCCCCCCAAAAAACAAAAACCAAGCGATAAAGAACGAGCAGCTAAAAAGGCTCAGACGTCATCAGATAAAACATTTGGATTAAAAAATAAAAATAGATCATCAAAAGTACAAAAATATGTGCAACAAGTAGAAGCACAAAGTGCTACTGCACTACAAAAGAAAAAGGAAGCCGAAAAAGCAAGAAAATTAGCAGAAAAAAAAGCAGCAGAGCAAGCTCGTGCAGAAGCTGCTGCATTATTTAATCCAGTATTAAGCCCACAAAAAATTCCATTTGGAGTTGATCCAAAAACAGTTTTATGTATATATTTTAAACAAGGAATTTGTGATAAAGGAAAAAAATGTAAATTTAGCCATGATTTAACAATTGAAAGAAAAGTACAAAAGAAAGATTTATATACTGATGATAGAGAATCTAAATTACAAGATACAATGGATAAATGGGATGAAGAAAAATTACGTAATGTTATTTTATCAAAACATGGTAATCTTAAAACCACGACTGATATTGTATGTAAATATTTTATTCAAGCAGTTGAAAATGGTAAATATGGTTGGTTTTGGACTTGTCCAAATGGTGCCGATTGTAAATATAAACATTCACTTCCACCAGGTTTTGTCTTAAAAACTAAAGAAGAAAAAAGAGCTGAAAAATTGGCTGCACAAAGTGCAAATACAATAACATTAGAGGATTTCTTAGAAGTTGAAAGACATAAATTAGGTTCAAATTTAACACCAGTTACATTGGAAACTTTTCAAAAATGGAAAATTGAAAGAGAAGAAAAGAAGAGGAAAGCGAAGGAAGAAGAAAGGAAAAAGAGTAAATTTGTTAGTGGTAGACAATTATTTGAATCTGGTAATTTTACTATTGATGAAGGTGAAGATGATGATGAGGATGGAGAAGAATGGGATTTTTCAGAACTTAGGAAACAAACTGAAGACATTTCTAATCAAACAGAACAATGATCTTGGTTGGTTTGTTTTATCTGTATTTATATTTATAATTAAAATTGTATCACAATTACAAAACTTAAGGTACAGTTAATGTGCACGCTTAAAAATTACAACTTAAAAATTTTAAAAGTTTTTGTTCTCTTAGGTGGTTTGTTTTTATCGTATTTTTTTAATTTTCATTGTTTTGATTATAAAATTTGTTTTTGTTTATTTTTTGTTTATTTTTTGTTTATTTTTTGTTTATTTTTTGTTTATTTTTTATATTTTTTCTTATATACTTTTTCGTTACAAAAATACATATATATATATATATATATATATATAAGAATATATATATGTTCATGTACATATCTCGTTTTTTTTATTTATTTATGACATTCTTATTTTGTTTATTTTAATATACATTTTTTTATTTTTACTGTGTATTTATTAAACTAATAAAGTAAATATAGTCAAACAGCCAAGCAATTCAACTAATAAATAAATAATATCCATAAATTTAATATAATAAAAACGAATACGTAATACAACGACAAAATCGAAACTTCATAAACTTTCTTTTGTAATATATAAATATTATATTGGTGAATTTACTTATTATAGAAGGAGTAAAAATAAATATGATCGAGGGAACAAGATTAAATACAAAAAACAAAAAGAAATAAATGGAAAATATCATAAATAAGGGTTAAAAATGAATTAATATCTTTTTGTTATTGTGTTTTTTTTTCTTTTATTCACTTTTATAATTTCATTAATTTTTATTATTTTCATTTTTACTGTTTTATTTTGTTTCCTCTGTTTCTTTTGCTTTGGTGGAAACTTCTTCCTCTCCTTCTTTAGCGTTATCGTGGGAATGATCGTGACCATGACTATGGTCATGTTCATGGTCATGATCATGAGAATCTTCATCTTCATCAGCATCAGCACCAGCACCGGCACCAGCAGCTAAAGAACTAAAATCAAAACCACCAGGACCTCCTGCACCACCAAGACCACCAAGACCGCCTAATGCACTTAAATCGCCTAAACCTCCTGCACCTGCACCTCCACCTAATGAAGAGAAGTCAAGGCCACCTGGAAGACCACCACCTGGGAAACCAGCAGTATCATCAGCAGCAGCTGCTTCTTCTTGTTCATCTTCATCAACCCATCTATCAAAATCGGTCCCTATATAATGAAGTTTCTTCTTTTCTTTAGTGAGACGAGGCCAGAACTCTTCTTTAGCAGTTTTCTTTCGTAAAATGAAATAAATTGCACGATCATTTCGACTTTCTTTTGAATTTTTAACATCAATTTCATCATAAAAATCAAGATCTAATTTATATTCTTTCTTTTTATCAGCAGTAATACCATCAATCTTTAAATTTGTTTCTGTCAATTTAACTTCTGGTTTCACTACATCGGGTGTATTTATAGTAAGGAAAATAATATTTTTTTCCTCTTCTTTAGCATTAGAGCGTTGAGCCCATCTCACTAATTAGTTAGCATTTAAATATAAAATTTATAGTTAAATCAAATAAATGCTATCTTTTCCTTAATAAATAAACAAAAACAAAAACAAAAACAAAATAAATAAATAAATAAATAAATAAATAAATAAACTCACCTTCTGGGTTCGAAATAATTGGAGCCATTGGAAATTATATAATGGAAAATAATAATAATACAAAAATAATAACTAAGCAATTAAACAATAATTAAGTTAAATAATAATAAAAAATAAACAATTTTTTTATTTTATTATTACACAATTCTATTTATGCACTTAGAAAATAACAGTAAAGAATAAAAAATAATGATTTTATAGAGTTTTTTTTTTTTTTTATAGGATTTTTACTAATTTTATGTGGTTGTATATATAAGGAATTAAGAAAAATCTATTTGCCCATACAGTTAAATTTTCTTTTTATTTTATTTTTTTCTTAAACAATCTAGAAAATTCTGTGATGTTCTTAGTAATTTATTTTATTATCCTTAAATTACCCGGATATGTATTACATATTATGTAAAATTTTTACTAATAGGTATAGTAAGTATATTATAGTGTAGTATAAGTCTTTTAAAATCTCATAGAAATAGAATTTTAAATATATAAATTTATAAATAGAGCTAGCTATACAATAATAAATACATACATAATCATATATTTAACCTTATATACATTACAATGTAAATCATATATACACACTTCTACTGTAAATTTAACCCCTTTAACTTCTCATATGTACTCATAGAGTTTTTACCCAAAACTGTAGAACGTTGAGAACGTATAATTGCCTCACATTCTGACATTACATCCCATCCATTCCTCCATATTCTTAATTTAATATTGGGTGGAAGTATTTCCCTCGCTTCTAAAGTTCTTCGACGCCATAATTCTGCCTTTTTATCAATTGAATCATTAAAACTTACAAATGAGTTCGTTCCAGTTTTAGAAATTTGTTTATCATATGAAGACCCAGAAAATCCATTAAAGGGTAAACTTCTTTGCCGTTCATGACCACGTCCATTAACTCCTTGTGTTCTCCTAGTCCTTTTAAATGTACTACTGCTTTCTTGTTCATCTTGTAATAAATCACTCGGCCTAGGTGGTAATTCTGGTTTTTTTTTAAACATATCTTTTCTTTTTATTTCAATTTCTTTGTTTTCTTTTGTACCATGTTCATCAGTTATTTCTGAAATACCAGACTTGTTTTTCTCATCATTTAAATCAAATTCAGTTGAACTTTCATGTAATGAGTGTGATCTTAAACGAATAGGTTTAAAAGGAACCTTTGGTATACTTTTAGGCATTTTAGACTTCCTTATAACTGAAAGAGTACTTTCTCCTAATTCCCTAAATGATGAATTTCTACTGTGTTTAGAAAACATTCCTTTCTTTGAATTACTATCACTATTACTGCTTTCTGTACAATTATCCTCTCCATCTTCGTATATTAAGCTATCATTTTGTTTTCCATTGAGACTATCCGGTACTAATGGTTTAGACCAAAGTTGTTTAGAGTATGAAATTCCTGATTTTAAAGCTCCTGCCACCTTTTTCCCGTATATTGACTCATTTCCAGTTGATCCAGCATAAATCGAATCTATTGTATCTGGAGGAGGAATGTCAATTAATAAGTTATCAAAATTATTATCATTCAATTGTGAATTACTGCTATTATTATTATTATTATTATAATTAAAAGTAGTGACATCCCTTATGTAGATAGCAAGAACTTGGCGACGATACTTAATTGCCATTTCAACATAAATTTCTAAGTCACCTTCTCCTGAATCGCCAATTAAAATAAATTTTCGATGAGGAAAATCCAAGAAAAGTTTAGTTAAAGTTTCTCTTTTTTTCTCAGATGCTGGCTCTAATAAACTATCAAAAATCCCATTATAAAGCTTCAAATGAATAGAACCCTTTGGTAAGCCTAAATCTAAAAATGCCTTTGAAATATAATTAAATAACTGCCAGGGGGCATTTGATACATAATGAAATTTTACACCTAATTCATCCATCTTATTGTACCATTCTTTTACTCCTTCTATTATACATTCTTTTGGTGAGCGAATAAAAACATTTTTAAACATTTCTTTTCTCTCACCAATTATTCCAGTTACTTTAACAGTATCATCAATATCACTTATAATACTTATGCCTTCTTCATCTATAAAATATGTATCTTCTACAGCAAATGAACCACCATTGTATTCAACACTGATAGAAGAAGGTAAAAAATTAGTTACAAAACGTCTATCTATTCTTCCTTGTTCATTTGTATAATTAATAAATTCTTTAGAAGGTATTTCAGAAATTGAATTTGATTCCGAACTAGAAGCCTGTAAAGCAATAGAGAGTGAAAGGTTTGCAATAGGTCTTGCGTAAAATGGAGCCAATCGTCGTTCGAAAGCTAGTTTGGCTCTTAATGATGAATCGAAGGAATCTTGGTTTTCAACTTGTTTATTGTTTAAATTTGACTTTATTAAAGACTGAGATTTAAAAGTAGAATTATTTTTATTAGATTTGGATTTATTAGTATATTCATTTTTTGATTTTAAATCTGAATTTTGTAATATTCCAACACTTTCGTCGTATATACTACTATTGGAATTAGATATGTCTAAGATATCACTACCTAAGACAGTGGAAGAATCATCATCAGAAAATTGTATTAAATCTGAACTATCTTTACTTTCAAAAGAATTTGAAGAACCGAGTGACATTCCACTATTATTAGAAAAGGAAAATGGCGGTACTCGTTTATCTTTAGTGTCATTAGTAAATTTTATTTTTGAAGAGGAATTCTTTGTTTTATCTACCGGAGACTGTATAAAAGAACTTGTTAAAGGGGAACCTATTATTTGCTTTAAAATAGAAATTGCTATTCTTGATTTTCTATTTGGTTCAGAAGGAATTGATAATAGAAGACGTACTTCAGTTTGGAATAAATTACCAAGTCTGCGTGTATACGAAGGATATAAGGTAATTTGAAGATTGGACTCATTAAATTCTGGTATAACAGTACTTGTATTAGATGAATCAGAATTTTTCCAATATTCATCTTTACGTGATTTAATATAGGACAAAACACGTTGTCTGCGAGATCCCTGCGATTCTTCAGAAGCTTTATATGAAGATGTAGATACTGCGTTTGAATTGTTCATATAAGGTGAAGATAAATATTTATAATTATTACCCTTAGTGGGAGATGAGGATAGACATTTTAAATTATAATGCTCTTTAGTAGGAGATGAAGATGAAGATGAAGAAGGTGCGCTATATAAATTTAAATTTCCATTATTACTCGAATTTCCCAGAGATCGATAAGTAGAATAAGTGGAAGCAGATGATGTATTAACTAAAACTTTATCTCTAGGAGGTAATGTAGGAGGGGTGGAGTTAATTTCAAAATCTTTTAATCTTTGCAAAGTGTTTAAACTATTATTTGTTGTTTCTGCAGTCGTGAAAGGTGAACCATCATGATTTATATTTGTGTGTCCAAGAGGTGGAGGTGTCATTAATACTTATTAAATTATATTTATGAAATTCTAAGTCTATTAAATTTTAAGTATTAATTTTAAGTATTAAATTTCTATGTCTATTGGATTTATAAAATCTATAAAATTTATGAATTTTCTATTCTTTGAAGTTGTATAATAATACTTTACTAGACGATAAACGAAAAAAAGATTAATTCCGATTTCCTATTAGCATGTATTAATTAATTCTTCGTAGTATATATTTTAAATTCCTAAATCTTATATAAATATATTCTATATATAATAAAAAATAAACAGTACAAGCAAAAATTGATCCCTAAAATTAGCCATTTACAATAAATAAACAAATAATAAATAAATAAATAACAAAATAGTTAGCATTAATTATAAAATAGTAACAAACATTAATGAAGGCATAAAAAAAAAAATCTCTTTATTATAATAGACACATACAAAAAAGTTTAAAGTTTCAGCGTGATTTGCATTTTATTGAATTTTATCGAATTATATAAATTTAATTTTATTGCATTTAAGAATAGAAATTAACTTGAATTAAAATGAAATTAGGGAAAGTATATAAAAATAGCCAACCAAATAATAAAAATGATGATAAAAGAATTAAACTGTGAAAAATAATAAGAAATAATTAAATTGTAAAAAATAATAATAAAATAATTAAATTGTAAAAAATAATAAATTATAAACTATAGATTATAAATTGCAAATAAAAATCATAAATAGATAGATAATAAATAACAAATTAATAACTATACTATACAAACATTACCTGTTTATTACAATATAAATCCTATAAACATTTCATATTTACGTATTACAACATTATAACTTATATGTAAACACACCACCACAATGCAATAAATATATATTTACGAATACACACAATACTAACATGAAAATCTAAAAATCTATTACTCGACTATAATAAAATACACATTATATAAATTCATTATATTTAAACAACTCACAAAGCACAAAACAATATTAAAATACTATAAATGATAATATAATAAAACAAACTAAACCATTATCTAAACATATGTGTATGTTTTTTCATTTTTTATTTTTTATTTTTTATTTTTTATTTTTTTATTTTTTTATTTTTATTTTTTTTTATTTTAATTTTTTTGCATTAAAAACTATTAATATATATAACATATAGTAGTATATGTTATATATATATACACACATATTTAAATAAGAAATAAATAAATTAAAAAAAAAAAAAACGTAAAACATTACGAGGCCTACTCCAGTCTTTTTTTAAAATAAAATTACTTTTAACGTTAGTAAATAAATAAATAAATGATAAATAAATAAATAATAAACTCACCATTGGAATATCACCTATATCCGCAGAAACCGCTGATGCAGCTGCGGCAGGCTGAATTTGAGATGAGTTAGATGTTAAACCATTGCTTCCTGGTCCAAAATAATCTGCCATTTCAGCATCTAATTGTTCAGCTGATTTCTTCCTTTGTCCGAAAACTTTACGACCACCACGACGAGGTGCAGATCCTTTTCCTCTCAAACTTATGCTATTAGGTCGTCTTGATGGAGATCCAGTTCTTATTAAATTAGTAAATAATTAATAAATACATAATTATTATTATATATTTTAAACAAATTGTTTAACTTACTTTACTTGAATACGATCAGCAAGTGATCTTTTGGTAGGATCAATAATTATTTCAACCTAAAGAATAATAAGGTTAATAAATACTAGTTTTTGATTATTAAAATACAAAAACAAATATAAATAATCACCTTCATATGGCGCTTTCCGCCATCAATAGGAGTACCATTAAATTTAGAAAATGCCTTGTTTGCATCTCCTAATTTTGAAAAAATAACAGTTGCAACACCAGTTGATTGTCCCTTTTCATTATAGTTTATTGAAACTTTTTTAACAGCACCGACTTGCGATGAAAAGTATTCCTAAAAAAACGAATGTTGGTATGTGTCAAATAAATCTAAGCATGAATTATAAAAGAAGTGCAAAGAATTGAAATAAAATATGAGACAAAGACATAAATTAAAATAGCCTCTCACAATTTTGTTACTTTCTTAAATAGGTATTTAAAAGCAATAAAAAACAATAAATGATATAATAAAAACCCAAAGTTTCATTTCCAACATCATGTCAATCGTATAATTTAAGGCAACTTATGAAATTTCATAAAAATATATGATAAGATGTAACCATAAATGTAGCAACGCATAGAGAAAATGCATAGAAAATGAGATTTAAAAACCATAAACTATTATAATAAAACGAAAATAAAATGGCCAATCAAACACATTTGAATGAATTATTATTATTATTATTATTATTATTATTATTTTTTGATAACCATCTTTGCTAATATAATAATAAATTGCATTTGAAACAAATCTTAATTCAATATTAAAATGCACATAAAAGAAAGAGACATACCTTCATTTGATCAGCGGTAACATCGTACGGCTTAAATTGTTAAATGTGATTGTCAGTAAAAAAGTATAAATAAATATAAATAAATGGCTAAGATGAAAATTCAAGGAGTTGCATTTAAAATAACAAGAGAGAATGCTTCAATAGTGATTAAAGTGTTATAAAGCCTAAATAATCTTTTTTGTGCATTTTCATTTTCTGTCAACATTTTAAGCATATCATTATTAACGCATAATATTAGATAAATTACTTTAATGTTTAATTCGCAGTTATATAAAAATATGTGCAATAGCCTGTATTTTGGTGTAAAGAAAACAATAATAATAACAGTAATAATAGAAAAGTAAACAAATAAACAAGTGGAAAGGAGAATCTGCAACTAGGAAAATAAAATGAATGCTTTGAATTGTCAAATGAAGACTGCTTTTTTTTTTTTTTAAAAAAAAAAAAAAAAAAAATTCATCAATCAGTTCGTAAGAAAGATGGAAAGGTAACAATATTAATATGTAACACACTTGAAGTGTATACATATATATATATATTTAAGTTCTTTTTCTTCTTCTTCTTCTTTTTTTTTAATGCAGGCAAGCAACCCCCTCTTAAGCAAAATAGAAAAAAAATAAATCAAATAATAAATAAATAACAAATAATAAACAAACATAAATTCTTATGTCAAAACCGACTGTTGTAATATTATATGTTAAGTTAAATTGATACCACATACCATATTGGAAATAATAACCTTATCACTTTGTGCAGTAGTAGGAGCTGGTGGTTTTGGAAGAACATTTCCATTTGGTCTTCCACTAGTTTTTCTTACACTTCCAATATTTCCACCACGACGAGTAGAAAGACCTAAAGAACGTCGTCCGCCACGAGAACTACGTTTAGAAGAAAGAATTTCATCAAGTGATTTATCGAGATTTGTTGCCATTATAAATTGTTATTTAAGTTATGTTTGGTTATTATTATTTTTGTTATTTATATTATTAATTAATTCCAATTATAAGTAATTTAATTAATTTTTTTAAAATGATTGTGACACCTAGTAAACTTTGGTTTTAAAAGTATTTAAGTTCCTTATTATTTTCCACTTTAAGTTTCTATTAACAGTCAATAGTTTATACAGAGCAAAGGCTTTTAACAGTAGATGATACTATATAATTTTATATTGTAATGTATTATAAATCAATCAGTTATTTAATGCTGGTTTAGAATGAATATATAAATAAATATATAATATTTTTTAAAATTTGAAATTTAAATTTAAATTAAAATTAAAATTAAAAAAAATTTTTTCGTTTTCTTTTTTTTTTTTTTTTTTTTTTTTTTTTTTGGTAAAAAATTAAAAAAACTAAAAAAAAAAGGCGAGAAAATTTTAAAATACTAGCACTATAGAAAAATAAAATAAAATTAAATAAAAAATATTAATTAAACGGGTAATTGTAAGGAAAAAAAAAGAAGTGGCGTCGAAGAACTAATCCGGGTAAATTACAATGAGTCTCTTTTTTATACAAATTGTAGTTAATGCGTTATTTACCAATAGAATAATATGGAGTTAGGGTATTATGTATGTATTCACGGTATAAAATAATATTTTCTTAATAAAGAATGCAGACAGAAAATGATTTATTTTCACATTTTTTACCCGTTGCTATATAAATATTACTATAAATATAAATATTACGTATACATACTGTAATTAACTACATTGTAATTACGTGGCGCGTCTTAGTCTAACTTTTTAAATAGAATGGGATTAAATAATCATAACTTAACACAATATGTTAAAAGAAAAAAAAAAAGAAATTATAAAAATAAATATACTTATTATTAAATAAATTTATATAAAAACATAATTTAAATATAATACATATTTACGCAACAAGTAGTCGTTCAACGACAAACATAACAACGGGCACTAATACATTGTCATTCATCCCAGAAAAAGCTTCTAATAAAGCCGGTACTCCACCTAAAATAAGCTTTTTAGTAATTCCAAGTCCTTTATACATTTTAGAATAGTAAATAAAAAGATTAGAAATTTTATATAAAATCTTACTTGTAAATGTAAAAAATAAATAATCTGAACCTAAATTTTGTACTTTTTGAGCAATTAATAAAAATATCTCACTAGCATGTTGTAAAAAAGAAACTGTAAAAACAACAGCAAACATAAAACCCAAAGTTCCTTCTATTGTTTTATTAGAATCAAACCATTTATGAACCCCATATTCCCTTCCCAAAATAGATGCAGTTGCATCTCCTAATCCTAAACATATTATTCCAGCAGGTGAATATGCGAAAAAAATAGGTAAAGAAATTCCTAAAAGTAAAAAAATATGTGATACAATCAATGGGCCGCAAGTGTCTCTAGCGTCAGTGAATGGTAAGAGCTTAATTTGTAACCAATGTCCAAAAGGAGGTATTGCAGCACATCTTATTAATTCTGATAATAAAAAAGCACAGAAAGCTGCACCCATACAAAAAGATGTAAATTGAGCATCAACATTTACACCACATAATAAAAACATAACAACTACCAAAATATGCCACATTTTGCGACGCAGATCAACTCTTTTCCAATAAGGAGCATAACTTGCAAAAGTGCATAATGTTATACCAAGACATATAAACCAATAAAGAATAATTTCTAAACGAATTTTTAAATTATAAGAAAAAAATTGGATCAACCAAGTAAATGGTTCTTTATGCAATTTCATATGTAAATATGTTCTAACTAATATTAAAAGACCAGATATATATATAGTTGCAATATATTTTGCATATTTTTTTTTACGTTCTGTAGCATCAGCAGGTCTTCTTTGTGGAGGAATCATAGATAAATTAATTATCTTACTTATAAAATACCAACAATAATTAAAAATAAAAGTTGATCCAAATATAAATGCTTGGAGTATAATTATTTCTGAAGAATTTGCAGTAAATAATAAATTCATCAAGAGATCAGTGAAAAGAATAATTTCTGTTTCTGTTAATGATGTACTTGAAAGAGTAAATAGTAAATTTATTAAATTATCCCGAACGATTGATAATTCCCATATTTGAGTAAATTTTGTTGATAAAGCTAGAAAAAATAAATTTCTAAACATAAAATTTGGAAGAGAAAAAAAGGAGAGTAATAGATTTAATCTAAATATGTCATAATTGTTATTGTTATTACTAAATGATAAAGAATTTGTAAATAAACTTAAAGATATCATTAAAGGGAGAGTGAGAGTATAAAGTAAAGTTGTATATACACATGATCTATAATTAAAAAAAAAATAATAAAAAAGAGAACCCCCCCATATTGAAACTTCAATATAATTTGCAAATATAATATCTTTATTTTTTAAAACAGCCCAAAAAAATATAGATAAAACTAAAATGGTTTCAGCAATTCTTTTATAAAAAGATTGGCCTAAACCATCAACAATAATATTAATTCTTCTAATTACTTTTCTTCTTTTTACTTTTGAATGTTTATTTAAAGATGAATTTGAAGAAGTACGTTTGAAAAAATTATAAATTGCTAAAGGTTTGGCATGTTCTTTTGCACGTATAAGTTTGATTTCTTCATTTGTTGAGACATACGAAACGTGTATTCTTGGAAGACTATAAGATGACGAAAACGAAGAATCCGAATTGGTAACTTGTGAACTAGGTATACTCTCAGATTCATTCGAAGCTAAATTATCTTCTACATAGTCGTTGGATGTGCAGGATATTTTTTGTTTATATAGTTTTCTATATT
Source organism: Ascobotryozyma americana (assembly GCA_030573245.1). Lineage (NCBI taxonomy): Eukaryota > Fungi > Ascomycota > Trigonopsidomycetes > Trigonopsidales > Trigonopsidaceae > Ascobotryozyma > Ascobotryozyma americana. The sequence goes on along the minus strand of JAJMCZ010000108.1, from coordinate 29,634 downwards.
GGGTATTTTTTTTTTTTTCTGTTTGTTCTTTCAGCGAGGTTGTACACATCTGTGTTGGTATTCTATTGTTTATTGTTTATGTTTGTTGTTTTATATTATGCTATACTATTATAATTTTTGTTGTTATTATTATAGAAATTAGTGTATGTAAATATGAATATCAAATATGCTATGCATATTATTATATAAATGTTAAAATACAAAAATAATTGTCCCAAATGTCTATTCTATGTATTTATTTTATCATATTTTATTATATTTTAATATATTATATTTTAGTGTATTATGTTATATTACATGTATATATATATATATATATATATATATATACACACATATACACATATATTTAAACATAGTTTAGTGAAATAATCCGCTGATTGTTTACGCATATTCTGTGCCTACATACCAATCTTAGGGTTGTGTGTTTGCTGTTCACGTTATATATTGATCAGAATCAATCATCAACTATATTATGTAATCCATCGAGCTCGCTTATGTAATGCACCACATGGATAATATAATATGATATGATATTTATATTATATTATATTATACCATACTATATATAATAGTATATTATAGTGTATATATTTGCTATAAATATTTATGTACAAATATGTATGTGTAAATATATGTGTGTATGCACACATACACCTCTATAATATAGTGTAAATATAAACAATTCCACTAACTACCGCAGAAGATTCAAATGATTACCAATAATAATTAAATATTTAGTAATATTAGTTATTTACAAACAAACAATAAACCAACACAAGACTCAATCAATAAATGCTATCTTTTCCTTGAGCAAAAATAAACAAATTTATAAAATAACGTTTATATATAGTATTATTAATTATACAATATTAATTAATTATTTACATATACTATATTATATAAAGATATTTATTGCTGTGTTGTAAATAATATACATACATATAAATAAACACACCTACAACGCATATTTAGCACATTTATTCTACACAAATTGGATAATAATTTATACTACTGTTTATAAACAAATATTGTATGGTTTAAGGTAATTTTATTAATGTCACCTATAGTAAAATATTATAAGGGATTGGAAGTTTTATTAAGGAAACTTTTATTTAGGAAAATTTTATTCAAAAAAATAATATTTAAGGAGATAATATTATAAAAAAGAATATAGAAAAAATATTGCAAATAATATTGCAGAAAATATTGCAAATAATATTGCAAATAATATTGCAGAAAATATTTGAAATTTAAAAATAAAAAAAAAAAGTAAAGAAAAAAATAATTTAAATTCAATTAAAAGACAAGCAAAACCAATTAAAGACAAGGGAGAATTTCACAAAATTCACTATGTTCCTATATCAGAATTAAGTATCGGAAATAGTCCTGTTTCTTAATATCTGAATTATCTTCTACATGTTTTTACTTTGTCTCAGGAAATTTTAATTTGCAACCCTTATTTTTTTGCAAAAATGCATTCCAATATACATTTAGCTTCGTCATATAATGACAATTCAGATAATTCTAATAAATTTGATCAAAATGACCAGCATCAAAATAATCAACATCAAAATCAAGATCAAGACCAAAGCCAAGACCAAAATCAAGATCAAGACCAAATTGAAAACCAAAACCAAAACCAAAACCAAAACCAAAATACAAACACAAATCAAAGCCACAAAAACAGTCTTAGAAAAAATCGAAAAATTTATATAAGTGCTCCTAAAAAAAATAATAGTGAGCAAAAACCACGTACAAGAGGATATAGAAGAGCAAGAGCTGCTCGTGCTTGTCTTGTTTGTCACTCAAGAAAAGTTAGATGTGATGTAACTCAAAGAATTCCATGTACAAATTGTGTTGCTTTTAATTGTAAATGTACTATACCCGAAACAAAAAGAAAAATTAATATTAAGGATTTCTCTTCTTTATCTTCTCCTGCTAATTATTTCCCTGATAATTCTGTTAATTCTTTTCAAAATATTTCTGGTAATTCTCAAAATATTCCTCCTCAAAATACTCAAGTCTCCCAAATTTTACCTCCTCAAAGTTTATCTTCCCAGGACATACAAAACTCACCTAATTTGCCTCTTCAAAATTTCCAAATTCCTCCTTCTCTTCCCAAGTTACACACTTCAGGCCATAATATCCAATTACCTCCAATTACTCATCTAAATAAAAATTATATTCAAAATAATTCTATAGCTCCTTTAAATAATTCTGAAAATGACATCCGCATGGAAACAGACATGAAAACAAGCATTGAAAATGACAATAGTGGCTTTACTAGTCGCGTCCAAACACCTTCCCAAAACACAATGAATCCCGTGTTACAACCTATTTCAGTAGACTCCCAAATTATACCCTTGTCAGAAGTAAAAAAATTACATAATTATATCATGTCTGACAACTCCCCAGCAAATGAATTTAACCAAACAAATTCACATCCATTAGAACAAGATAGATTTAGTTTTAACTCAAAAATTTATCCCGCTTGTAATAATGTACTTACCCCTATGCAGACTTTGGTAAATACTGCTATAAACTGCGTCACTCCTCATTATGGAAAACTAATAGAAAATGATAATGAAAAAAACTTACCATTCTCCTCAGATGTTTCAAAAGCAGGTAGATTAACTTACTTTGGTATATCCTCTCCTATCGGTGCTATATATGGTTTTGATAGTTATCATAATTTTGCAACATCTGCATTTCATACTTCATTTTCATTAACCTCCCGTTCTATAGACAAAGATGAAATAGATCTACTTAAAAGTAGAGGCGCCTTACTTATCCCTCCATCAGAATTGGCTGATGACCTTATAGAATGCTATTTTAGATGGATTCATCCATGTATTCCTGTGATTAATCGAACATCATTTATGCGTCAATATAATGATCCACAAGGATCTCCTTCTTTACTTTTACTGCAAACCGTGTTTTTACTAGGAACTTTAGTATGTAAAAATCAACTTCTTATAGATAAATATGGTACACACGAGGGTGCAAGCAGAGCTTTTTACAAGCGTGCAAAAGCTTTATATGATACTTCTTATGAAGCAAATATGTTGGTAGTAATACAATCTTTAATTCTTTTGGGTTATTGGTACGAGGGCAGAGATCATATGAGTGAAAACAGTTATTATTGGACAAATACAGCAATCATGCATGCACAAGCTTTGGGAATGCAACGTAATGTTTGTCATTTACCATTTCTTACAAAAGCAGAAATAAAAATATGGAAACGTATATGGTGGGTACTTTATGTGCGTGATCGCATGGTAGCTGCTGGACTAGGAAGGCCAATGTTTATAAATTCCGATGAAATAGATGTTGAAGAACTGACTGAAAGTGATTTTGAAGAAGGGGATATGGGTCTTTCTTCTCCATTTGAATTTGATTTTACAATGGCACGTTGGTTTATTAGTCTAGTAAAGCTCGCACATATATTAGATTATGTTCTTAAAAACATGTATTCTCTTAAAGCTCAGCGACAGCTTCTAAAGACAGAAACTGCTCCTGATTTATCAATAGTTGATAGAATGTTGTCGGATTGGCTTCAAGAACTTCCTGGTGAATTGAAATATGATTGTCAAAAGCCTGATGAGCATACTTATTTTGGTGCTCTCTTGCATGTTCTTTATTATAACGTAATATTACTTGCAAATAGACAATATATTTCTAAAAAGTGTAAAAGTTTTACACCTTACAGGAAATCGTCATTAAGTCTTGCTTTACATGCTGCTCAAATGATTACATGTATATCAATGAATTTGTTAGACTTTGGTGAAATTCAGTGTTGCCCAGCTTTTATACTAAGTGTATTTTCTAATGCCAAATTTATATTATTTTATAGTATAACAGCTAAACTATTTGCAAACATAGATAGTTTAAAATATTGTTATAGATTTTGTACAAAATGCCTAGTTGTAATGGCAGGTAAATTTTCTGGTGCTTACGCTATTTTGCGTTCATTTGTAGGATTGGAAAATGATGCAAATAGAGAAAATTCATTTTTAAAAGTTGTAGACTTATCTCCAGTTCGTTTACATGTTCCTCCTATTGATAATACTGAAAGCCAAGATTCAAATTCTAGTTCTGATAATTCATCAGGTCCTTTGGATAACTATACGTTTGCATTACAAAGCTTATTTAATGAAGATGGATTTGAATATCCTTTAGGCTATAAACTAAATGAAAGTTCAATGAACTTTCTTGTTAAGCAAAAGGAAGAATTAGATAAGATTTTGGAAGAATTATTACAAAAGATTACCGGGAATAGTTCAGTTGACTCATTACAATCCTTACTTTCACAATACCCTGAAGAAGTATAGGATATTCATTTATTTGTTTTTTATTTTGCATTATATTTATGTATTTATTATTATTGGTGCATGAAATATTTTTTTTTTTTTTGGTTGTAAAAGATATATTATTTTAATTATTTATTATTTATTATTTATTATTTATTATTTATTAATTAAAAAAAAATTCAGTGTATATTTTGTTTTACAAACTAATAATCTAGTCTATTTTCAAAACAAGTTTTCCCACAGTTTTTCCAGTTTCTAAATCTTCAGCGCCTTGCTTATAATTATCAAAATCATATTCTTTAAAAATATGAATTTTTAATTCTTTTGATTCGAGTTTCTCAAATAATAAATTTGTATAATATTTCCATTCCTCAGGCTGACTTATATAACCATATAAAGTTGGTCTAACTAACTTATTATTTTTCGCAGAAAGTGAATAAATATCAAATAAAGGAACTTTTCCTGAAGCGTTACCAACGAAAACAAGAGAACCTTTTAAAGCTAAACTTGCAAGTGAATCTAAATAAGTATCATAACCAACACCATCATAGACTACTTGAACACCTTTACCATTAGTAATTTTATTAACAGCATCAGATACAGATTCCTTTCTATAATAAATAATATGATCAGCTCCAGCTTCTTTAGCAATTTTTGCTTTATATTCAGAAGATGTAGTTCCAATAACAATTCCACCAATTGATTTAATAAGTTGAGTAAGTACTAACCCTAATCCACCAGCGACTGCTTGAATAAGTACATAATCACCTTTTTTAACTTTATAAGCTTCATTAATAAAAGTTATTGCAGTTAAACCAGAAATAAGTGATGCTGCTACAGTCTTCGTATCTAATTTATTGGGGATATGAGTTAAAAATTCATTTTCTTTTACAGCAATGTAATGAGTAAATGTACCATTTGAGCCTGAACCTGAATAACCAACTTTATCGCCAACTTTATATTTTGATACATTATTTCCTATTTTAACAACTGTTCCAGCACCCTCGCGACCTAAAACGAGTGGTAATTGCCATTTGTACAAACCGCTTCTAATATAACTATCGATGAAGTCTGCAGTGTGTTATGTTATATAAAATATAAAATAAAATTAGTTAGTAAAATACTAAAATACACAAAAAGAAAAAGAAAAAGAAAAAGACAAAAAAGAAAAAGAAAAAGAAAAAAGAAAAAAAAAACCCAGATAAACTCACTTAATCCAGCATATTCAGCTTTTATGAGTACATCATCAGGACCAACATCTGGTACTGGAATTGTTGTTGGTCTTAACAAATCTCTACTTCCATGAGAGGAAATAGAGTAAGCAGATTGGGTAGTTGGAATAGAAATAGAAGACATGAAGCGTTTAAATTTGAGCATACAAATAAGTGAATGTATTATTAAATTAATAATATATTTAGGTTATTATGCTTTTATATGTGTATAAATAATATAATAATTATTTAATATATATTTCTACTTTCTACGACTATTTATATACTACTTAAATTAATATTATTTAGATTACAAATAAAAATTACCAATACACAATAAGTTAAATTGCTAAAAATTATAAAATATTAGGCAAATTGAATGCCTTATTATGTTATTTAGGTTATTTATGGTTAGGTTAAAATTATCTAGACCTTGTAATATACCGGACATAACGCTTTAACGATGCGGAGAAGAATGATAAAATGAATGGATATATGATGATGTAATTGGGTTTTTTTTTTTTATTTTTTTTTATTTTTTTTTATTTTTTTATTATTCTGATAAATCGCCGGGTAATAAATATGATTTCGGTTATTATCTTTATTTAATAACCGGAAACTTGCCGGTTATTAATTGAATTAAAATAATTATTTCTTTACTATACAAGTGCTAAGATTACAAGATTAGAAACGTCCTTGGCGCGACATTAATTTGATAATAAATTCATAAAAAGCATTTATTATTATTATTATTATTATTATTATTATTATTATTATTGTATGATTTATATTATTTTGTGAGTTTTATGTGTATTTAATAAACTATATATGTAAGATAAATTATATGTGAAAACTGTCATCTAATGTAGTAATCAATAATTAACATTAACATCAACAGTTATAATACTTAGTTAGCAATATTGTAAATTATTTGTAGAGTATTAGTAGAATATTGTAAAATACTGTAAATTAAGTTATAAGCATTTTAAATTATTCATTTACATACATAACATATGGCACCTCCTACTCCGGTTTTTAATAAAGAATCAGCGCGTTATCGGGAACTATTTGGGATTCCACCAACAACTTCTGATAAAAAACTAAATGAAGCTTTAGCTCTAAGTGATAATGAAAAACCACGTATAAACATATCAGAATGTCCATTAAAAGCATTGACACAGTATGAATGTGGTTTAAGAGATGATGATGTAATTGAATGTTTACCTTTAAAAAGATTCTTTAGAGTTTGTCAGGACCCTCGGCGAGGTAAAAATTCCTCTCCAAGGTACTTTGAGGTTACCAATGAATTTTCAAATATAGAGTCAACTTTTTTACCTCCTCCTGCTACTGTGTCTGGTATAAAGATAATCGAAATGAAATGATGTGCTAATGTTTGTGATTGTATGATTAATGTTTGTTATTATATATTGTTTATTTATAGTTTTTTTTATTAAATAATTATTATTATTATAAGTATTACTAGTATACTAATATCATATATACATTGTAATCTAAGCTACGAATCTCGCTAGAGGATAATCTAATCTCCTATGAAGGGCCGAAACTATTTGTAGATAATCAGGTTCATTTTCTGGAGTTATTATTCCATGTCGAATAAAAAAATCAATTAATACTAAAGCAGAATTTGGTTTAAAAGAACCTCTTGCAATTTCTACTCGAACGGTGTCTACATCCCAAAGATAAAATTCTTGTACTTCACCATCTACTGGTTCTAAAATTACACCTTCATCTAATTCCATATCATACGTATATTCAACCTCTGGTTGAATTAATCCAGTACTAGGTGGAACGTGTATATAAGAAATCACTCCAGTAGGTTTTGCTCTAGCTCTAACTAAATCAGGAAACAGTCCAGCTTCTTCTCCACATTCTTTTACAAGTGTTTCAATTACACCATATGGATAGCCAATACCTCCGGCAACAGTATTATCTAACTTACCGGGGTATGTTTGTTTACTATATGATCTTCTGGGAACATAAATGCGCATAGGAAGATCACCACATGCGGGTAAATATGCAGTCATGTGAACTCCATATGTTACAACTCCTAAAAGAGAACTTGCTGCTCTTTCAACGAGCATATATAATTCTCCGTGAGGAGAATAAATGCCATATTTTTCATTTCTCCATTCTTTTGATAGTGTGTCAGGGAAGATATTTTTATTTTTCATATCCAGAAAAGCATTTTGTATGGCATCATTTCGTTTTTTCAAACAATCTAATGATTTATTTATTCTTACAATTTTTTCCTTTTCTATGTTTTTGCCATTATTCAAACCAGAAACAGAAAAAACGTCAGAATAAAAAGTTAATTTTTTAGCAACATGTTCAAGAATTGAGCCTATTTTAACCCCATCATGTGTATAAAAATTGTATAATTTTTCTGTACATTCTTTACTATTTTTGTAAGGATAGTTATTAAACGCCTTTATAATTGAAAAATTACAAATTCCATACACAGTATCTGCTACATTTACAGAAACATATTCCGGTAAATTTCCTTTGTCTGCTGTTGTTGCTATTGTCGTATATGCATTTTCGGTTTCTCTTTCTTTACTGTCCATAGTGGGGTTGTTTTTTTTTTTTTTTTTTTTTTTTTTTTTTTTTTTTTTTTTTTTTTTTTTTTTTTTTTTTTTTTTTTTTTTTTTTTTTTTTTTTTTTTTTTTTTTTTTTTTTTTTTTTTTTTTTAATTTTTTGTTGTTACTATTATTATATTGCTTGAGGAAAAGATAACATTTATTTATTTACGTTCCTTTTGCATTTGCACTGCGCATTATTTTTATTTATTTTTTTATTATTTTTTTATTTATTTATTTATTTATTTATTTATTTATTTATTTATTAATTTATTTTTTTTTATTTTTTTATTTTTATTTTTCCACTACTATTTACTATTATTTATAAACACAAATTTTCACACCTCACATGCTGCTCTCAATATCCCTTCTGGTCGTCTCAGACACTTGTGCTAAGGACAAATCACAAGATAAAATTTTAGAAACGGTTCAAGACATTATTCAGAATGATGATACAAACAAAAAAAATTTTACATTAAAAGATACTGAATATGTTATAGATAACATTTCAGCTATACAAGAAAAAATTAAAAAATGGACGGACAATTTCGATGAAAAAAAATTTCCAAATTTAATTATAATCTCTGGTGGTACAGGTTTTGCAATTAGAGATGTTACACCTGAAGCAGTTGCACCTTTACTCGAAAAAAATGCTCCTGGTTTAGTACATGCTATGCTGCAAGCATCGTTACAAATTACGCCATTTGCAATGATGGCACGTCAAGTAGCTGGCGTTAGAAATAAAACTGTAATAATAACAGTTCCTGGCTCTCCAAAAGGTTGTCGCGAAAATATAGAAGCTGTAATTAAATTACTTCCACATGCTTGTGAACAAGCTGCAGGTGGAAACTCAAGGAAATTACATCAACTTGCTATAAAAAAGGCACATGCCGCAAACGACTCCGTTTCTAAACATGAACATTTGGATAATAATGCCAATTTGCATGCTTGTAGTCATTCTCATAATAAATGTTCTAATTTAGTTACTCATACTCTTATATCTAATGATATCTCAAAAGGTGTAACCGCTCGCAAAAGAAATTCTCCATATGAGATGATCCAAGTTTCTAAAGCTTTGGAATTAATAGTTAACAATTCTCCTAATGCTCCTTTACAGGAAAACATATCAATAAACAATGAATCTATTGTAGGCTCTGTACTTGCTCAAGATATTTTTTCACCAATTAATTACCCACAATTTCAAGCTTCAATCGTTGATGGATATGCTGTAATTGCATCTGATGGTCCAGGAAAATATCCTGTAGTTTCCATTTCACATGCTGGAGATTTAAATAAAGACAATGCCCCTCTTCTTAAATCCGGACAAATTGCAAGAATTACTACTGGTGCTCCATTACCTCCTGGTGCAAACTCTGTAATAATGGTTGAGGAAACTCTTTTATGTGAAAAATCAAAAGACGGAAAGGAAGAAAAAATTGTAGAAATTTTAGCAAAAGGAGTAAAAGAAGGAGAAAATATCAGAGAAATAGGAAGTGATATTAAAAAGGGATCCAAGCTTTTTTCTAAAGGTGACATTATTTCTAAAACAGGTGCTGAACTAGGAATTCTTGCAAGTGTTGGAATAAGAGTAATAACAGTATTCAAAAAACCAATTGTAGGAGTTCTTTCTACAGGAAATGAAATTGTAGATATTAAAGATACATATCATTATTCACAACTTCCTTTAGGGAAAATATGGGATTCAAATAGAATTTCTTTAATATCAGCAGCGAGAAGCTGTGGTTATAAAGTAGTTGATTTTGGTATTGTATCTGATAATATTAATGAATTAAGTTCGTTCCTTGAGGCCTATTTGTCTAAATGTGATATTTTAATAACCTCTGGTGGTGTTTCTATGGGAGAGTTGGATTTATTAAAGCCCACCATTGAAAGAGACTTGAAGGGTAATATTCATTTTGGTAGAGTAGCGATGAAACCTGGAAAGCCAACAACATTTGCTACTATAAATTATCAAGATTCTCAAAAAAAGGTTATATTTGCACTACCGGGGAATCCAGCTTCTTGCATTGTTACTTTTAATTTATTTGCTTTACCTGCATTAAGATTATGGTCTGGAGTGGCTGTTAAAAAATTGTGTCAATCTTCATCAGTATCTTCACAAGAGATTATTTCGACTATTTCTCTTCCTCGGGTAAGGGTTGTGCTTTCTCAAAATGTTGCTTTAGACTCTAGACCTGAATATCATAGAGTACATTTACGTATGGAGATAAACAATGCGTCTGGCGATTCTACTGATAAAAATATTACTTATTTAGTTGCAGAAAGCACTGGCGGACAACGAAGTAGTCGTGTTGGAAGTTTAAAGGAAGCAAATGGACTTCTTTGTCTACCATCTTCGAATGAAGCACTTAAATCTGAAATGAAAAAAGGAGAAATTGTTGATGCCTTACTACTTGACACTATTGAAGGTTTAGCTCACTAGTTTACGATATGATTTTTTTGTCATTTGTATATATGTTTATCTGTTATAGGATGTTTATTGTGTTTTTTATTTAAAATGTAAAAAAACTAACAATTTTGTATTATTCAATAAAAAGTGATAAAAACCTGCCTCCTGACGGAATTGAACCATCGATCTTCGCATTACGAGTGCGACGCCTTACCACTGGGCCAAGGAGGCCAAAAGGAGAAATTTACAAAAAAATATAAATTTAGTGCTATATATAGTAACTGCAAAATAAACCCTTGTTTAAATGCGAAACTTGTTGAGCAAAATAAGCTTTTTTTTTTGCAAAAAATAACCCATTTTATTACTAGTTTAAATTTTATACATAAAAAAAACATATTTAAACGGGTTTCCTATTTAAATGAAGCCTAATAGTTTTTTCTTATTTCCTGTAATAAACTTTTTCTCGCTTTATAATTAGAAATTCGCTGGTTGCCAGGGTAAATATCTTTATTTTTTTTCGTATTTTAATAAGTAAATTCTGTTGCTTCATTTTTAAAAAAAAACGAAAAATTATCACGTAAACAAACAAACGAAACAATTGCAGAAATTAGAAATTTCACAATTAGTAAATAAATATAATAAATCCTAAATCATTTGAATAAATTAAATAAGCAAAAAATCTAAAGAAAATAAGGTGGGTATTATAAGGAAATATATTTTTATTAATCACTGTCTAACAAATTATAGAATGAGTCAAAGTACTAAAGCTTTTAAAGATGCATTTGCATTATTTGACAAAAGGGGAAATGGTCGTGTTCATACTCAAGCTTTAGGGGATCTTTTAAGAGCCTGTGGACAAAATCCAACATTAGCTGAAATAGGCGAATTACAAGAAAATCTTGATAAGGATTGTAAGAATAGTTTAATTATTTTAATTGTTTTTAAAAAGAATATGTTTCTAATATTTTATAGTTGATTTTGAAACATTTTTAGGAATACTTAACCGTCCAGGAGGATTTAAACCACCTGGAAAGCCTGAGGATTATACTAGAGGTTTCGCAGTTTTCGATAAAGATTCGACGGGATACATCGGTGTTGGTGAATTAAGATATGGTATGAAGATTGTTATTTTTCTATATTAGGTTTTACTATGGTTATCTGTTGCTAACATATTTTTTATACAGTATTAACTTCACTTGGAGAAAAACTTACTGATGAAGAGGTTGATGAACTTTTAAAGGGCATAAGTGTTACAAAGGATGGTAGCGTGAATTATACTGGTGAGTGTTTTTACTATACATATACATATACATATACATATACATATAAAATATACATATACATATAAAATATACATATATATACATACATATATATACATACATATATATTCCACAGTTGTATATAATATGCACGTACTAATAGACAGATTTTGTTAAAATGATATTGGCCAATTAAAAAAAAAATATGAATTTTATTTTTATTCATTTTTTTTTTATATCTTATTTGTATTTCTGTTTATTCTTTTTAGTTAGCATTTATGAGTTTTTGAGTTTTATTCCTATATACCTTTTTTTGATGTTTTGTATGTTGTTATTTAATTAAGTATTTTATCTTTTATATATATGTTATTTAATTTATTATTTTACTATATTTCATTTTATTATTATTATTATTGATTTTTTTTTTTAACACTTAAATAATATATTTATATGTCTATGTTTATAAATAAATACACCAAATAAATAAATTTCATATAAATAAATAAATTATTATTATATTTATTAATGTTATAAAAATATGACAGTCTAATTTAGTCTACCCCTTTACACATTAGTGTTTAGGAGTTTCGGCCTCTTGTTTTTTCAAAAAGTCCCTATAGAATAGTAAAAAATAGAAAAAAAAAAAAAAATATAACGGATTAGTATCATCTACTTATCAGGTTATCATAATAAAAGCCATAACTTACAAAATAAATTTTTCTTCATCATCATTACTGGCATTGATAGGAGGAATTTTTGGAGCAGTGCTTTTTTCACCACCACGAGTAGCAGCAAAAATTAATAAACCAGCAGCAGAAAGACAAGCGATTGAAAGCTAATTGTTAGAATATTAAAAACAAAAAATATTAATAATTACACAATAATATTCATTATAAAAGAAAATTCATAATAAAATAAAAACCTACTTGGTGAGGAAAAACCTTACGGCCCAAAATAATATAAGGAGCAGCCATTATTTATTATGATATAAATAGATTTAAAAAGTTAATAAATAAACCAAAAAAAAAAAATCAGTTTATATAGAGATAAATTAAAATTAAGGTAACTATCTAGTTAAAAAAAAAATTACTATACAATTAAAATATTCCTAAGTAAAACCTTTAAGTAAGGAAAAGATAAAAAGAATAAAAAAGTATTTTACCCGGTTTTTTTTCTTTAGTTCTTTTTAATTTATTATTCACTATGTTAGAATATAATAATTTTATAATATTTTTCTTTTTCGTTGCTTTATATTATATTGTCATGGTGATATTTTATTTTATTTTACTTTTTTTTCACTTTATAGTGAAAAATCTGTTTATAAATTATTAGTATGTGATTTCGGATTTGACGGAATCTATTAGTAACAAGTGTAGATGTATTACATAATATCTTTAGCAGGTATTACCTATAAAATTGTAGTTTGCGATAAATTCGAACTGGACAAAAAGGTGGTATTTCCCATAATAACCGTCTTTAGCGGCCTTTTTTGGACGGTTCAAAAAAGACCGCTAAAGAAAAAGACCGGGACGGTCTTTTGCCCAGCACTACGATAAATGATTAATTATTTATAATAGATTATTAATTATTTCTAATTCTTGCTTTAATTGGCTAAAATAAATGAACCAAATGATTAATTATGATTAATTATTATTAATACTGGTTGAAAGAAGTATTGAATATTTAGTAATTTTATAGGTACAATTGTATTACTTATATAGAATAATATATTAAAGACAATATGAAGGACCAAAGACTGGAACAGGCAGATAAAGATGGAGAGTTTAAAAGACAAAAGGCACAATTTAGAAACTCAATTAGTGAGGAAGAAAATAGTAAATTTAAACCAGAAAAAAATAGATATGTATTATATTATTCACCAACATGTCCCTGGGCAGGAAGAGCATTGATTTTTTTAAAACTTAAACATTTAGAAAATATTATTTCAACAGTACAAGTATCATCAATATTAGGACCAAATGGATGGTATTTTACAGATGAAGATGAAGGTGGTGTAGATAAAGATCCATATTATGGGTTTAAATTTATACATGAATTATATCATAAAGCAGATTCATCATATAATTTAAGATTTACAGTTCCAATATTATGGGATTTAAAAACTGAAACAATTGTTAATAATGAATCATCAGAAATTATACGAATATTTAATAGTTCATTTAATAAATTTATTCCAAAAGACTTACAAATTGATTATTATCCAGAAGAACATCATAAAGAAATCGATGATATTAATGAATGGGTATATGATACAGTAAATAATGGAGTTTATAAAACTGGATTTGCGACTACTCAAGAAGCTTATAATAGTCATGTTTATCCATTATTTGAATCACTAGATAAAATTGAAAAAATTCTATCGAAAAAAGAATTTTTAGTTGGTTCTAATTCTGGTATTTTAACTGAAGCTGATATAAGATTATTTGTAACTATTGCTAGATTTGATGTTGCTTATTTCACTCTTTTTCGTACGAATATTCGTACAATTAGATATGGTTATCCAAATATTGATAAGTGGTACAGGAAATTATATTACAGTAATACTGCTTTTTCAAGCACTATAGATTTCAATCTAGTTAAAAAGGGATATGCTTCTGTTATGCAATTACCTATCCCTGCAGGTCCTCTCCCTGCTATTCTTCCAAGTAATTAATTGTCATTACTATTAATACGCAGTTATATAGATTGATGTTTTTAAAAATAATATTAATAATTACATGCTAATAATATAAATAAAATATACCACACTCAGTCGTACCTACAATTCTATTTATTGATTGTATTTGTATGTATGCATATATTTATTTTACTATGATAGTATTATTATCATAGTAATACTATGATTACTGTAATTACATGTATTTATAAAAAATGTATACAGTATACATTATGTCGTAATGTATACATATAACACAAAATATTTAACATCTCTATGGCAACCCAATAGACACCTATTATATAAGAATACATGTTTCTTACATAACCATATATAGTCTAATTTGCCTTTGTTTTTCTCGTTTTTACGTTTTCTCGTTTTCTTGTTTTCTCGTTTTCTCGATTTGTTTGAATTACGAATTTTGAATTTTGAATTTTAAATTTGTGTGTGTGTGTTTTTAGGGTACAGAACAAAAAGAAAATAATAAACTAAATAAAATAAAATAAATTAAATTAAATAAATAAATAAATAAATAAAATAATATATATAAAATAAAATAAATAAATAAATAGAATAAATAAAAAATAAATAAATAGAATAAATAAAAAATAAATAAATAGAATAAATAAAAAATAAATAAAAGAATTTTATATTTTGCTATATTTGTTATAATTTTGAAAGAATCTTCTTTAGTTTGCTATAGTCATTTTTGTATTTTATACTATATACTATAGAATATTTATTATCGCCTATATATTTTATATTATAGTGATATTTATTGGATATTTATTTAGCATTTATATTTATATATATTTATTTAGTATTTAGTATTTATATATATTTATATATACATTTATACTTACATTTGCATTTATATTTATATATGCTTAAAACAGTTTATAATTATATGCTTGTAATTCGCTAGAATTCATTTTTAACCCTTCCTAACTATTCACACATCAAGTTTTTGTATACAAAATTAGCGTAATTATAGCTATTGTATTAATTATTTATCGTTTGTTTATTATTATTGTTTTTATATATTTTTATATATTTTTATATTTTTTTATATATTTTGTTTATTTCATCTACTATCTTTTACACTCCCATTGTACAAAATGTCTTGGAAAATTACTAGAAGTGAGTATTAGCGTTGTATTAGTAATTATTATATTTATATTGTTTTGTATAGTTAATGTTAGCATACATGGTATATTTATAATATTTATTGTTATTGTAGTTTGTTTTTATTATTATTTAATTATTATTGTTTGTTATTGTTTGTTTATTTGTTTGTTTGTTTTTATTTATTATTTTTATTTTTATTTTTATTTTTATTTTTATTTTTATTTTTATTTATTATTTATTATTTATTATTTATTATTTATTATTTATTATTTATTATTTATTATTTATTATTTATTATTTATTATTTATTATTTATTATTTATTATTTTTATTTTTATTTATTATTTATTGTTATTTACTTGGTTATTATTTATTTTTTATTTTTTCTTTTTTCTTTTTTATTTTTTCTTTTTTATTATTTATTATTTATTTATATTTATATTTATATTTATATTTTATTGTTTATTATCGCTTATTATTTTTATTATTTATTGTTTATTTACTTAGTTAGCATTTTTTATTTATTATTTATTTATTTTTGATTTATTGTTTATTTTTAATTGATTGTTTTTTATTACTATATTATTATTATTATTATCATTATTATCTATCTTCTATTTAGTATTATTTATTATCTATTATTTTTTTTTCATTTTTACCTCTAACACACCCAGAACTAAAAGAAACACACCTATCAGCCTTAGGAGGCCAAAACAAAGACCATCAAATTTCTTCTGATAATCATAAAGAGAAAAGATCCGGTTCAAATGCTACACTTACGCAAAGCACTTTATCACATTTTTCAGAAATTTCTTTAGATGATAATTCTTCATTCTCCTCTAAACAGACGAGAACAACTACGCTCATGCCTGCACCATCAAATGTTCCATCTCAAAACACAAAGAGTGATCACTCAAATCAATCTGTAAAAGATTTAAATGCAAATAATACAAACTCTTATTCTATTTCTAACTCAGATTCAAATTCAAAATCAAAGATAAAATCAAATACAAGTACAGATACAGATATAGATAAAAATGCAAATTCTAATACAAACTCAAACACAAACACAAACACATCTGGTTTATCCACAAATACAAAACCTGGAATTCTTTCGGTTTCGATACAAGCTGCTGAAGGTTTCACTTTACCTGATCCAAATTTCGGTGTAAAACCACCTCCAGTTATTGATCCTTTAAATCCAGACTCAAAATCTTCGAGTTTATTAGAAAATCAAAATCAAAAACAACAACCCCGACGAAGCTCTTCTTCTGGTCCTACCGGTTTTTTGCATTCTCATCATCTCCATCATCATTTTCTTCAAGATAGACATGATAGTAATTCAAATTCAAAATCTTCTTTAAATTCCCCTAAAATTTTACCTTCCTCTAGTTCTTCCTCAAATAATATTAGTAACTCTACTCTTACTAAGTCTAATTCAATGTCTTTAGCTCAACAACAATCTTCTTTAACTAAAATCAATTCTAACTCTATTAGTTCTCTTCCTTATATTGTTTTAGAATATGATAAAAATCAAGTAATTATTGAAGCTCATTCAGGTACTTTTGAATCTCCACTTTGGGCTTCTTCCGCTAGTTTCGATGTGAGTCGTGAAGATGAAGAAGTCTTTGTTTCTGCTTTTGTTAAAACTGGAAATTCAAAAAGAAAAGAAGAAGATATATTTCTTGGATCTGCTAGAATAATTCCTCCCAGATCTCGTGGTACCCCTTTAAAATATGACACGTGGGTTCCTATATCAGCTACAGCAAAAATTCATTTTATTCTTGAACTTAAACCTAGTAGAACTCAAAAACCACTTTCAATAGAACAGTTTGATTTATTAAAGGTAATTGGTAAAGGTTCTTTTGGAAAAGTTATGCAAGTTAGAAAGAAAGACACTGGAAGAATTTATGCCCTTAAAACTATTCGCAAAGCTCATATTGTTTCTCGTTCAGAGGTAAGTCATACTTTGGCTGAACGTACTGTTTCCGCTCAAGTACATAATCCTTTTATTGTTCCCTTAAAATTTTCTTTCCAATCTCCTGAAAAACTTTATCTTGTACTTGCTTTTGTAAATGGTGGTGAACTTTTCCATCATTTACAACGTGAAGGAAGATTTGATTTGAATAGATCAAGATTTTATACCGCCGAATTATTATGTGCATTAGAATGTCTTCATAAAATGAATGTTATCTATCGGGATCTTAAACCCGAAAACATCTTACTAGATTATACTGGTCATATAGCTTTATGTGATTTCGGTTTATGTAAATTGAATATGCAAGAAAAAGATAAAACAAATACTTTTTGTGGAACTCCGGAATATCTTGCACCAGAATTATTACAAGGTAATGGATATACTAAAGTTGTTGATTGGTGGACTCTTGGTGTACTATTATATGAGATGCTTACAGGGTTGCCTCCTTTTTATGATGAAAATACAAATGAAATGTATAGAAAAATTTTGTATGAAACTTTAACTTTCCCAGAAGATATGGATAGATCTGCTAGATCAATTCTCAAAGGTTTATTAACACGTGATCCAACTAAAAGATTAGGAGTTAATGGTTCTATGGAGATTAAAAATCATCCTTTTTTTAGAGATATTGATTGGAACAAATTATTAGCTAAAAAATATTCAGCACCATTTAAACCTTCAGTTAAATCAGCTACAGATACTTCAAATTTTGATAAAGAATTTACTTCAGAAGTTCCAACTGATTCTGTATCTAATGATTTTTTGTCAGAAAGTGTTCAACAACAATTTGGTGGTTGGACTTATAGTGATTCTTCTAGATTGGGTGCTTCTGCTGGTAAAGATTCAATTGCCCCAGGTTCTGTAGTAGGCTAAATTTATCTACTATATATGTTGGCTAATTGGTATTATAATTATTAGAGAGTATAGCTTTCTGTATATTTACTTAATATAAAATAGACAGTTTCTATGGTTTTATTTATTTGATTATATGTGTTTTTTTTTTTTTTAAATTAATTTAAATAAAAAAAAAAAAAAATGAAAAGCTAATAAATAAATAAGATAGCATTATAGAAATAAAATTTTCCCGTTAAGATTAATAAAATGAAATAAAGAGGAAATTTTTTCATGACAATATAATCATAATTCAAAAAGGCCATTTACTATTTATTTTTACATTTTCTAAGTTGGGATGAAAATGAACTTCATATTTATTTACTTTTTTTTACACGCATAGAGTTTTTCCTTTAGTACATTTTTTATTTATTATATAAATATATATATATATATATATTTCAATTAGTTTACTGTTATTTATGAAATTTGGTCATTTATTTATAATAAATAAATTAAAAAAAAATAAGTTAAATATGAAATTTATATATAATACAGTAAAGAACTTGAAATTATTATTTGATACAAAAAACTATAAAGACATAACAGTAAAAGAAAAGATTAATTGTCATTTGTGCTATTATTAATGATTATTAATTTTCATAATTAATTATTTATTAATAAATTTTTTAGGTAAAAGATTTGAAATTTTTTCAGTTAATAAATCGATAATTGGAGTTCTCAAATAAATTTTATATTTATCATAATGTAATTTAATACCATCATCATATTTATTTAAGAAATCTATAACTTCTTTAGTATATCTCTTTTCATCTTCTAAAGCTAGTGAATAATATTTTGCTTTTTTTTCATTTGGAAGAGCATTAAATACAGATTTAAAATCAATGATTTTTACATATTTATCTGTATGATTTGGTAAATCCAATATAAAGTAGGATATTGGACTTATTGGACGTCTTATTCTGGGTAATTTATTAAATTTTTCTTCATTTTTTTCTTCATTTTTTTTTTCCTCTATGTTTTCATATATTTTTTTATTTATTTTTTTATTTAATTTATTATTGTCATTATTATTTTCCCTTTTAATTGAATTTAACTTGCTATTTTTATAGACTATTTTATAAACAGAGTTAGTTTTCAAATTATTATTCTTATTCTTATTTTTATTACTATTCCTATTAATATTCTCTGTTTCTAATTTATGTTGCTTTTTAAAATTAAGAATAGTTTTAAACATATTTTCTAATTCCTTTTGCGTGTAATAATTATTTGATTTTTGTAAAGATTTATGTAATTTAGTACATGAAGGGTCCGAAGAATGTATAAATGAAGTTGAGGACATTTTTCGCAATTGATTTATATGATAGATGTTATAATTTTTTTTCTTTGAAAAAAAAGATGAATTTTTTTTAGTTGGTTTTTGAATAAATGCTGATGGTATTGATATTATTGGTGATAAAAACGAGGGGGAAATAATTATAGAATTAATAGAAGCGAGTAAAGAAATTATTGGATTATTAGATTCAATAAAATTTTTATAAGATAAAAAATTTATAAATATCTTTTCTCCTGGATGAAAATTTTTAAATATTAAAAAATTTATAATTGTATTCTTCCGTGGTCTAAAATCTTGACAATATTCCCTTGAAGGTGAAGAAAAAAAATGTGAGGTTGAAATTCTATAATTTAAAGGTTTATTAAATATGCAATAAATGTGTTTAAATATGAAAATATTATTGATGTCATTATTATTAATATTAAAGTGAATGTTAAAATGAATATTAAATCGACTTAAATTTGGAGTCTTTTTGCTCCTAAAGCCATTTAAATACATTATTATGTGTAAAGGCGAAAATTAAAAAAATATATTTTCAACATAAATCTAGACAGCATTTGTTATGTTATGTTATGTATGTTTACATTGGTCTAATTTGTATATTGTTATTTAAATAAAGTATCTTTCCTAGAGTATATAAATATAAATATATATATATATATATAAGTACATGTCAATATCTATATAAAGTATAAATATAAAATAAACGATCAAATAAATTTATATATATATATATATATATATATAAATCAATTGAAACTTTAATATTTCTGCATATTTATTTAAACAATATAATCTATAAATTCTATTTAAAATTTATATATATATAAGTATCAGATCAGTAAAATTCTTGATCTAGTTTTTAATCTTAACCAACCTTAAAATTGGTTTATAATTTTACTTTTATTAGATTATACCTTGTATATATATTAATATTATTTTTATATTACCGGTATATATCAAATCTTTGTAGATATTTGAAAGTTAAATTTTCAAATTTGTTTTTCCCTATATATTGTCATGGTGATATCTTATAATTTATTACTGTATATATTTTCTCCCTCTATATATATATATTCAATCTAATTTGATAATAATTTAATTTATAAATTCATATTAATACTCCCATAAATCAGGATTAAAATCTTCTGTAAGATTTTTATCTTCACCATAAGAATTTCTCCAAGCATCAAAACCTCCAGATAATACATAAATTTTTTGTTTATTTTCGTTAGATTGTTCTTGTGAATATCTATAATACTTACAGGCTGCTTTTGGTCCTCTATTTTGTGAAAATGCACAATGAAATATAACTATTGGTATTTTATTTGCTTTTTCATATAGTTCTGGTAAATTCTTATTAAATTGGCTAGATTCATAATGCAAAGATCCTTTTATATGTCCCTTATTTATATTAGTATTGAGTATTTAAATGTAAATTTTAAATTGTATTGTAAATTATTGTAAATCATTGTAAATTATGTTTACTATATTATAAATATATAAACAATGTATTTTATTATAAAACAACAGTTAATTATCTTACTCCTCTGTAATCATAATCACGAACGTCAACTACAAGAATATCTTCCTTTGCCTGTATTATATTTTTTAATTTTTCTGCATCTATGTAAGAAATTACATCCATGAGTGTTGATTTCAAATTTTTATCTATATAATTTTATGAATCTATCTACGATTTTATCAATAATATTCATTCCAATATCAATATATAATACAATATAAGTTTCATATGCTATTTATTCTATGATTCTCTATATAGTATAATATTATAAATTATATTATTATAATATGTAGTAATTACGTCGTATTTATTTACTCTGAGTATCTACAGTAGTATATTATATTATGATGCAAAGCACCATAATATACTTCTACACAATAACACATATATTATTTCATGCCATTCATTAACAATGTAATTCATTGATTTTAAATTTTAGATTTTAAATACAAAAAAAAAAAGTATAAACCAAATTTGTATGTATTAGATAACTTTATTATATTATTATATATATTTATATACACACACCCTAACGAGCTCTTGGTCGAGGACGATCAGGATAACTATGAGCCAATACTGGGTTAGCTTTAATAGGAAGATTATTAAAACCAAGACTCTTTAACAAATCTGCTGTATCATTGTCAACATGAAGATGACCTTCAGTATGTGAAAGATCAAGAGCAGAAATATCTGGAACATATTGATCTTTACGTTCACGTTCTTCTTCTTGAAGTTTGAATGAAATACCACGAACAGGACCTCTTTGAATTCTCTTCATGAGATGAGTAGTATATCCAGCAATTTTATTGCGAAGACGTTTTGATTGAATAATAGCAATTTCATCTGTTAATCTTTTATTGATTTCAAAATCGAGTGTAAGTTTCGGATAATATTTTTCAATAAGCACTTTGGCTGCTCTTTTAACTGTCTTTGTACGAACGCGACCCTATACACAGAAAAAAAAAAAAAAAAAAAAAAACATTAGAATATAAATATAAATGAATAAAGGTATCATATATTAATCTAAAATTAATTAACTTACCATTTTGTATATTTAATGTGTTCCTTTAAAAAAAAAAAAAACCTTTAGATTTTACTATTAAACTATTAAAAGGAAGTATTTAATAAATTACATACAAAAGCTTAATGACAGTATAGAATTTTAGAGTTGAACTGCGTCGAGTTTAAATTAATTTTTATTTTTAAGTAATCATAGTTACTATATCAATAAATTTTATGACTGCTTTTTGTGTTGGCATGGCGATCCCCGTTTTGTAATATATTATAATACGTAAGCTATTATTTATTATTTACTATTTATAAGTTAATGTCAAAATAGAGTCTTAATCGATTTCTTTCCTTTCTTTCCTGCATAGGTTTATATTTAGACTTGTTTATAAACAACCAATTTGGTTATTAACACAAGATTCAAGATTTTGCAATGTTGTGAAATTTGAAGCTTTTTCTTTGTTCATTAAATTGATATAACAAGGTAAACTGAGAGTAAGAAAAATATATACAAATGTGTATACTTATTTGTTTGTAAAAATAAAGAGGGCAAACTTTCATTACAATAGCTCTTATGGTTTTAATAGTTCCCCAATTTATATGGAAAACTAATGTAACTATTATATATTAAACTAATTAATCCGTTCTTCTTCTACTCGTTATGTAATGGTGTTGTGAATATTAGTCAATGGATGTCACGTGATTGATGATTTACTGCGGTTCGGTTAATAAAAAATATAGTTATAAGCGATCATGACCGATAATAAGTAATTTATTGACTATTACTTAACTTCTTCACATTAAGGAAATTAATCCTAACTTGTACAAAAATATACTTAAACTTTCATACTAATTTTATCTTACATGTAAAGTTTTATCATAATTTCATAAACAGTTTACTAATGGATATTTCTTTTGTTATAGTTTCTAAAGTATAACTTATTCTAATTTATAAAATTATTTATCAACTTATTTACTATAAATTATTATATGTTATGTCATATTTAATATGGACTGTTGCTGATCTTTAATCTTAAAGTGCAGCATTAACTAAAATGGTTTCTGATATCATTACTTTTTATTTAGTTAAATATATTTTGTTTCACTATTATGAAGTTATTCATATTTTGAGTTTAGTTACTATAAGGAAAAAGCTACCACAAAGAAAAGGAATCTTTAAACAGCATTAGTAGCGCATAACTATAAGTTTTTCTCATTGCTTATTGTTTGTTTTCTTTTTTCACTAGTTTGTTTTGAACTATATTTCAAAGAAATTCAAAGAAAAGTAAGCATTCACTGCATATGTTTATATATTCTCATTTAGGAGAAAAAATTGTTACAATATGTGTATCGTTTTTTTAATTGTTGTTTATCTTCATTTGTTTACTTTTTTATAAAATTGAAAAGGTGTAAAGCTTTTGGACTATAAATATGGGGGCTTTCCCACTTTTTTTTTTTTTTTTTCTTTCTTCTTTTATATATTTTATATTCCAAAAATTTTTCATAAAGCTCTTATCAAAAATTTCACTATATTCTTGCTGCTTACAAATCAGTCTAACATTTATTACTAATAACTTCAAAATTCAAATCATCTTAATTAAAAATGAATTTTTACGCTTATTCAGCATATATCAGCGTTTATTTAAACTTTTTACCGGCATATCTTTCTTTGGTTGGATATTTGGCGGTCAAAATTTCTTTACCATACACTGAACAGTACACTTGGATGACAAATATTATGCATATAATTTTACCTGAAGCAAATATGCTTTTTCTTCAACTTAGGGCCAAATATCAGGGTTTACTTTTATTAGCATATTTAATTCAATATTTGATGCATTCATTGACTAAATCGTTACAACAATTTAAATGCTATTATCATTCTCAGGGGGAAATTCTGGATAGTGATTGTGTAAGCAAATCTCTTATTATAGATTATACCGGATTTAAGTCTACTGTCGATCAGCATAAGCGTTCGCTTGCATTTTTGAAAATGATTGAAATGATATATATGCATAGGAATCTGTATCATCCAAATTCAAATTTAAAAATGCATACAAAAATGCAAGAAAAATTGAAAAGAAAAATGAAAACAAAAGCAAAAATGGAAAAAATAGAAAAAATAATTAAAGCATTTACAAGCATTAAAGAAAATTTGGACGTTACAGCTGTAACAGATTATTCTAGGATAACATCAAAAAAATGTTTACAAAGCATTTTAGAGGAAGGTACTATTACAAGCATGTACAAGAAAAGTCCATCACCGCGCATTGATGATAAAAGAGAGAAGGTAATGAAAAAAGTTAATTTTCGATGGGAGATAAAACAAAGAAATAGGGGATTGGTTTTTAAAAATAAAGGGTCTAAATAAAAAAAAAAAAATAAAAAATAAAAAAATAAAAAAAAAAATTTAAATTAGATTA
The DNA here is from genome assembly GCA_030573245.1 of Ascobotryozyma americana. Taxonomy (NCBI): domain Eukaryota; kingdom Fungi; phylum Ascomycota; class Trigonopsidomycetes; order Trigonopsidales; family Trigonopsidaceae; genus Ascobotryozyma; species Ascobotryozyma americana. Next base: position 4,914 of record JAJMCZ010000108.1, on the reverse strand, counting down.
AAATAAATTAAATTAAATTAAGGTGTATCGCATATTTTTCAAAAATGGGTTGTTTTGTTAGTTTATTTGGTATTATTATTGCCATTATTATTGTTATGATTATTGTCATTATTATTGTATTATTATTGTATTATTATTATTATTATTATTTTTATTTGTTTTTATTTTATAGTTTGATCATATGCGAGTTTAGTTGAACCCTTACAAATAAATTAAATATATTTTTTTTATTATATTCTTACAAAAAATATAATAAAGTAAATAAAAATAAATAAATATATATACATAAATACACATGTGCACACATACATTTAATAAATTAATAATATGCTAACTTATTATCTTCTTATTTGGACTCTATTGTTTGTCTTTTTGTTGATATGTGTGTTTACGAGATAATTACATTTATTGCTTCATACGGTAGATATAAAAAACATTTATTTAATTCTGAATAGTTTATAATATATGTAAAGTCTATATTACTACTTTTGAAACATTTCTACAGTAAATTATAAATTATATTAAATCGTAATATATAAAGTTTATTTTATTATCTATTGACAAGTGTTTCTGATTTTTACAATAAAAATTTTTTTCTAAATAAACAAAAATATTTTTTATTACTATATACGGTTATATATTATTATTATAAAATTATTCAATGTTAAATTATGATTTATTTGCATTAATTTTCATCTACTTTTCTATAAATATACGTTGTTTTTTCTTAATGGTTTTATCAGCCTCAAACTGGCAATTTCTAAAAATATCAGTTTTCTCCACACTTTTGTCGCTTGAATACAAAATATTCGATAGCAACGAATAAAAAACATGCAAATTCGATTAAGGAATAATTTAAGAATATATGTATATAAGTTTATAAATTTATTTAAAATTCACTACACATTTATTACAAAAAATTTAGAATTATTATCTGTATAATTTAACTTATTTTCTTGGGTTTGGTAAATCTAGGGTAAAACTGTTTTTTTTTTCATATATAAAAATGAAAAAATCTTGATTTTTTTTTTTTAATAGATTTGTTTTTCATTATACAAAGCTGAAATAACAAATTGTCATATACATAAATACAAGGAAAGAGATTACGGTTCTAAATACTTTTATATATTATCTATTGTGCACGATTTGAATTTAATATTTTACTTATTTATATAGACAAAAAGGAAACAACTGAAATAACTTAAAAAACATATACGTAAACAAACGATAATATGTTTATTAAGTTTATCTATTGTTCATTTATTATTTATTTGGCGTTTATTTGATATTTCTTATTTATTTACTAAAAATTAAACCACGATAACAATACTAAAGTAAATGTATAAATAAATCAATATATAGTAGATGATTGTTTAAATCTTTATCTTCACAATACTTAAATGTATATAATTGTCAATCTGTATTCTGTCAATTTTTATTATACTCAAATAATTAAATCTATAAACAAACTAATTACGGTAATAGCCCTAATAAATAAGCTTTATAAATTACCCTCTATCCCGAAAGCAAAATACAATTAATAAATATGGCGTCTATAGCAACACAAAATTAATAATAATTTAACTGTTTAAGAAACAAAAACGTTATTGTTGTTCAATGTTTTATCAGTTTTAAAATAAAAAATCTAATGATGCATTTTTTATAGAATAGGTTTAAAAAATATTTTTTTTTTTATTTCCAGTACAAATTAAAGCCAAGATTACCTAACATCTGGGATCTCATTACATAATATTAAAGGAATAATTACAGAATCAAGAACTGCAATTTTTTTTTTTTTTTTTTTTTTAACGTCCAACTAGATTACTGAAAACAAAATAAAAAACTATTTTTTTGTATACTAAGTAAGTACTGAATAATATATATATGTTTATTTACATGTATACGATTGTTTATATGTATAATGTATGCATGCATTTTACATGTGCATGTTTATGTTTATGTTTATGTTTATGTTATGTTTATTTACGTATGCACTTGGCAGAAAATATTTTTGTATAATGTGTAAAGTATAAATTATAGATTACATCATACTAACTAATATCAGAAAATATTGTCATGACAGTTATTCATAGAAAGAATTCACCTACAAATGCAGCTAAAGCAGCTGAACCTGGGGTGAAATTTCATTGTGATTTTTGCTCATGTGATTGTACACACTTAGTTAGAATAAGGTGTGCAGAATGTGCTAATTATGATTTATGTGTACAATGTTTTGCATCAGGGGCATATAATGGAAATCATAGACCATGGCATAATTATACAGTTGTTGAACAACATTCATTTCCAATATTTTGTGAAGATTGGGGTGCAGATGAAGAAATTCTTTTAATTGAAGGACAGGAAGCGTTGGGTTTAGGTAATTTTCAAGATGTTGCTGATCATATTGGTGGCCGTTCAAAAGAAGATGTGCAAAATCATTATCTTTCAGTTTATATAAATTCAGATACTTTTCCGCTTCCTCCAATGAATCGTGAATTTAATATATCTTCAAAAGAATTTTTAGCTAAAAAACGTGCACGATTAGATTATAGAAAATCAATTTCATTAAATGCTTTTCTAGCAAATAAAAATAAATTAAAAAAACCTTTAGCTTCAGTTCCATCGTGTCATGAAATACAAGGCTATATGCCTGGTAGATTGGAATTTGAAACCGAAAATGAAAATGATGCTGAAGTTAGTATAAAGGATATGACATTTGAACCAGAAGATTCACCTGCAGAAGTTGAATTAAAACTTACAGTTTTAGAAATTTATAATTATAGACTTACTAAGCGCTCTGAACATAAAAGATTAATATTAAAACACAATTTACTTGATTATAGGAAAAATAATTCTATTGAAAAAAAAAAATCAAAAGAAGAAAGAGAATTATTAAATAAATTAAAAGTTTTTTCACAACTTTTAAATTATTCTGATTATCAAGAATTTATAGAGGGAATAGTTTCTGAAATGCTTTATAGAAAACGTATAGCCGAATTACAAGAATATAGAAGGAATGGCATTACAACTCTTCTAAGGGCTCAAAGATATGAAAAAGATAAAGCAAACAGAGTCTTATTAGGTAATGCTTCATACGGGCTAGTTGGACCAGCTACTACGGCATCAACTTCAATAGCTCTTGAATCGAGTAAGAAATATTCTTCTTTTTTCCCTCATAGATTTGATATTTCTATTCCATCAAGTTGCTTACTACAAAACAATTTATTACATGCACAATATTTAAATTCTATATCTACACCTCCACCGTCAATGTCATCTACAAATTCTTCTTTAGTTAATTCTCGTCCTAAAAAAGCAAATCCAATTCCTTTAGATATCACAAATTCTCCAGATTTTGAATTTTTATCCCCTGAAGAACAAATTTTATGCTCAGATTTACGTATTTTACCTAAACCATATTTAGTAATAAAGGAAACTTTATTTAGAGAGTTATTAAGGACAGGCGGTATATTAAAAAAGCGTACTGCTAGAGAATTGGTTAAAATAGATGTTAATAAAACAGCAAGAATTTATGAATTTTTTCAAGATCAAAAATGGTTAGTATGATTGCTAATTAACTTAATTACAAAGGTATTAATTTTATATATATTACAATGTTTTATATTTTCTATACATTAATCATTTATTTATTTATTTCAATATTATATTTATTTTCTATACAATTTATTTACAAATGGCGTAACATTATTTAAATTTTTTTCTTATTCATCTATTCATATTAATTTACTTATTATTAATTTAAATATATAAAGATATAAAAATATTATAAATATTATAAATATTATAAAATATTTTAAAATATATGTGTTGTCTAGGAACGAATTTTTTGTACTTTAGATTTGTATTTACATATACCGTAAAACCTCTATAAGTGCACACTTTCAGTGGAAAGGTTCGGTGTGCACTTATAGATGGATGTGCATTTTACATAAGCGACACGGGACCAATATCAAATTAATTTGGTGTAGCAACCATTGTGGTTAATGATTTTGGAGTGCACTTATAGAGGTTTTACTGTATTCTATTTATAAAAGTAAATATAAATTGTTAAGAATAATATTATATATATTATTAATCTGTAAAAATGGTTAGCTTTTCTTGTGAAGTAAGTATTTTAGCATTACTTATATTCCTAATGCACTAATATTTCTGATCTGGTTACGTTGTACAATTTGTATAATTATTTTTTTATTAACATAATAGGCTTGTAATGAAACTATTGCAAAAAAGAAAGCAGCAACTCATAAATCAAGATGTAGAAATGCAGTATTCACGTGCTTAGATTGTTCAACTACTTTTCAAGGTATGAGAGACAAATAGATATATATTTTATTAAAATTAATTTATTATTATATACATTTACTTTATCTCTATATTTAATTTGGAATTATATTTATTTTTATACTAATTAATAGGAAACAATTATGCGTCTCACACACAATGTATTTCAGAGGCTGAAAAATATGAAAAGGGATTATATAGACCTAATAAAAAACAGAAAAAAAATAATACTCAAGGTAATGAATCAGAAACAAAAAATGATAAAAATACCATATCAAGCATTAAACCCACAGGTACAATTGATGTTAAAGAAACTAAAGAAACAAAAGAATTAAAAGAACAAAAGGAAAACATTTCAGATATTAAAAGTAAAAGTAAAATTAAAAAAACAAAGAAAAACTTTGAAGCAACAATTAAAGATATTATAAAAAAAAATAATAATTCAATATCATTAAAATCTTTTAACAAAATTATTAAACGTGAGCACAAAGATATTTATAAATCATTAATGAAGTCTATACAATTAGAATTGGGAAAAGATTTTACTATAAAATTAGAGTTAGCATGATATTATAGAAAAGTTTAAAATATGAAAAAAAAAAAAAAAAAAAA
>JAJMCZ010000107.1:0-47969 GCA_030573245.1 Ascobotryozyma americana | reverse complement strand
TAATAAATAATAATAAATAATAATAAATAATAATAAATAATAATAAATAATAATAAATAATAATAAATAATAATAAATAATAATAAATAATAATAAATAATAATAAATAATAATAAATAATAATAAATAATAATAAATAATAATAAATAATAATAAATAATAATAAATAATAATAAATAATAATAAATAATAATAAATAGTAAATAGTAAATAGTAAATGATAAGAAACAGTAAAAAATAACAAATACAAAATAAAAAATGAAAACAACAATACAAAATAAAAAATGAAAACAACAATACAAAATAAAAAATAAAAACAACAATACAAAATAAAAAATGAAAATAACAATACAAAATAAAAAATAAAAACAACAATACAAAATACAAATACAAAAACAATAATACAAAATACAATACAAAAACACTCACTGTAAAAAATCAGTCTGGTCACATTTGCCCGCTCTTTTTTCCCCTAATTGCGTCTCTATTAAAATTTCTTCTATTATTTTTTTAATATCAAAACTGTCATCAATAATAATTTCTTCTTTTGCACAATATGTTTGATAATTTTTTTCCAGTATATTTAATACAGAAGGGGATTTAAATCCTGCACTAATAGTCTGTTATAAACATTAGTATATTTTGCTTATTTTATTTTTTATAATTATTTGTAATATAATCAACATATTAAACATTTGTACTTACTCGATTTTTTCTAACAAAACATATTCGTAAAAGACCATCCCATTCTTCGAAATCCACAGGAGGCCGGGGACTTTTAGGTTCTATTCGTACAACCGATGACTCCACTTGTGGTGGAGGTTTAAAATTCCCTTTACCAACTTTCATTATGTGATTTACATTTGCCCACATTTGTACATTAACACTTAGTCGACAATACAATGAATCACCAGGACGTGCAACTAGACGTAGTGCAAATTCTCTTTGAAACATTAATATGCAAGTCCTTGGTGGCCTAGGAAGATTTAAAAGTTTAAATACTAAAGGTGATGATATCTTAAAAAGAATTGTAAGTAATAAATACTTTTATAAAGTATAATAATATAACAGTCAAAGTATTCTCACCTGATAAGGGGTATTACTTATACAAACATCAAAGTATGGGAGATCAGTTTTAATTACATCACCCAACATGATTTCAAGCTTCTTTTGTTCAGGTTTTCCTTGTACTCTTTTACTTAATTCTGCAGCCATTCGAGGATCCATTTCAACTGCAATAACTTTTCTTGCCTTTTCAAGAATTTTAACTGTTAAATTACCTGTACCTGGTCCTACTTCAAGTACTGTATCTGCACCTCTTAATTCTGCTTTATTAACTATTCCCTGAGCAACAAGAGGATTTTTTAATATATGTTGACCAATTCCTGTGTTCATTTTAAATACATTACCTTTTGGTCGTTCCAATGGGCTACGTGAGGCAATTTTTGCCGCATTGTTTCGTTTTTTACTCTCTATCTTTCCCATTTTTATCTCCTTTCACCAATTTTTAAATTGATATCTAGCGTGATGCGTTCGTTGATCATTTAAACATATATAAATCGAAAAAAGAAAAATCGAATTTTTAAATTAATACCAAATCGCCATGGCAACATACTTTTTATTAAGACCTTTTATCTAAAGAAAGTAATTTCTCGATATTACTCTCTTAACGGCATCGAGTTTACTATTGATTATTGAGATATAAAAAATTATTAAAAGTGGAGTTGGAAATAGACCGTCTTTTTAAACCAATGTTTGAAATAGACCGGGTTTTTAGAGCGATCTAAAAAAATCGCCAATAAAAATATAACATTAGATTGTTTTTATGCGTATTCTACTGTAAAGTATTTATGTAGATTAGTATAGCTTTACCACATATTTGATTGGGTTTCAATATAAATGTATGAATAGAATTATATTTTTTTTCATTATATAAAAGAAATGAAAGAAGCAATGTACGAGACAATTGTATTTTGGTTTCAAAACAAATTGTAAACTTGTCATACATATATAATGATCCAGCTTTACTAAAGTTTGGATTGAAGATTCCCTTATTTTGAAATTGTTTTGTTATACTACATTGATATTAAATTATTATATTTTTTGTATATTTTTTGTATATTTTTTGTATATTTTTTTTCCTTTTTTTCATTTTACTTTTAATTTACTTCATATGATTTACTATAATAATGTAAGGATATAAATCTAATGTTAAATTAGATGTAACAATTGGATAAACCACACTATATCATAAAAAGGATAGGATGGAATAAAGCCTATTACTAAATTAAATGAAACAAGCAGATAAATCCATATTATTTTACCCAAGAGATGGACTCTGAAGTGTTTGTTTCCGTGTCTACTACAATAACAGCTAAAATGTGTGTAAGACTAGAATGGTTAGTATTTATATTAAGAACGTCCACAGATACATCCATATTAATATTGCAAAAAGGATCCCCTTTACCCTAATCTATACTAATATCTACTAGATAATTACTACACCAACCGCTATTGTACAGTATAAATTACTTAGGTTTAGGGTACATCAGTAGATATTAGTCTTCGAAACAGATGATTTTTTGTTAAAGGGTCAGCGAGCTTTTTTTTCACCAAAACATCTCAGTATTGAGCGTGTTATATTTAATAATAATAAATCTACGAATACGTTTTAAAATATTAATTGTTTATGTACAATTGTAAGGAGTTGAGAATAATAAACATATATTTTATAATAAAAATTCAGTCGAACATTAAAAAAAGTATGCAAGTTGTTTATTTTATTTAAAGTTTAAAGCTATTTCTATCAAAAAGAGCCAAAATAGTTTACTTTTACGTAAATATAGACAATTTATTGTGGAGGTTTTTTTCTTTTTCTAAGTCCTATAAAAAGTAAGTAAGTTGAGCAACAACCCTAACATCGCATTTTCTATTCTCTGGATTTATTTGGATGGCATTTCGCGCTACAGTATATTTTCTGTTGAAATATAATATAGAATGGCATAAAATAGCATAGAATAGCATAAAATAGCATAGAATGGCATAAAATAGCATAGCATCTCATAGAATAGCATAAGTATGCGGAAAACTATTGCAGTTTAGATTTTTTATAATTTGTACGTAATATTTTAAAATCACTACGTAGAATAGAATCTTATAATTATATATATTTTCATTCTGGTTGTTATGCATAAACGTGCACATGTGCACGTTTAACACAGAAAATGGCCGCCTTTCTATGCCCGGCTTGGTTTCTAGGGACTAGTTCATTTTTAACCTCTTCTAATGGTAAAGAATAATAGGGAATAGCAATTAAATATATTATATATATTTAGATTTAAATATATATAACTAATAATTAATAAATTTAATAAATTTAATAAATTTAATAAACTTAATAAATTTTAGTAATGTCGAATAAAGACTTTTTAAACATGCCGGCCCCGGCAAATTATGTCCCAGGCTTAGGAAGAGGAGCAACAGGATTTACCACTAGATCAGACATTGGACCGGCAAGAGAAGGGGCAATTATTGATGCAAGCTTAATAAAAAGTGGCGCAGTAAATACTGGAGACAAAACATTAGATAATGACAATGACAATGATAATAACGAAGATGAAAGGTTTAGAGATATTGAAAATGACGTTGGTTTATTTACAGGAAATAATTATGATAAAGATGATGAAGAGGCAGATGACATTTATAAGCAAGTCGAGCTAAAGATGGAATCAAGGAGACGATCACAAAGGGAAGCAAGAGAAATCAAAGAACAAGAGGAGTATGAAAAAAAAAACCCAAAAATTTCTTCACAATTTGCAGATTTAAAACGAGGTTTGGCAACAATAACTAACGATGAATGGCTTTCTATACCAAATGTCGGCGATTTAACTGGAAGAAATAGACGAAATCGTTTAAAATCACGTGAAAATCAAAGGTTTTATGCTGTACCAGATTCTTTGCTAGCCTCTGCCGCTAATTCTAATGCAATTGATTTCTCAATACAATCTTCTACTAATGATGGCAATGGTAATAACACCAATAATTCTACTAATAGCTCTTCAAGTGCTGACATAAGAACAATGGCTTTCGCTAGAGATATGATTCTAGGAATGACTCTAGATAAAGTTATATCTAATTCAAGTAAAGATTCTGCAATAGGTTCAACAAATATAGATCCCAAAGGCTACTTAACTTCTATGGCTGCAAATAATGGTCAAAATTCTTTGAATGGTGGTGCCACATTAGGAGATATTAAAAAAACAAGACTATTATTAAAATCAATTATAGATACAAATCCTGACCACGCACCCGGCTGGATTGCTGCTGCAAGATTAGAAGAAACTGATAGAAAAATTATAACTGCAAGAAAATTACTTGCTGAAGGTTGTGAACATTGTCCTAAAAATGAAGATATATGGCTGGAGAGAATAAGGTTACATGAGCAACTTCCCGAAAGTGCAAAAACAATTGCTTCAAAAGCAGTAAAATTTATTCCCAAATCAGTTAAATTATGGATGGCTGCAATTGATTTAGAACATGAAACTTTCCAAAAAAAATTAATTCTTAGACGTGCATTAGAAGAAATTCCACAAAGTGTATCACTTTGGAAACAATTAGTGAATCTAGAGAATGATGAAAATTCTGCTAGAGCTCTTTTAGCAAAAGCTGTAGAATTGGTTCCTTTATCTACTGATTTGTGGCTTGCACTTGCACATTTAGAAACTTATAAAAATGCAAGAAAAGTTCTTAATAAAGCTCGAAAATCGATTCCAACTTCATATGAAATTTGGATAGCAGCTGCCCAATTAGAAGAAACTGCTTCAAATATAGATAATATTCCAAAACTTATTAAAGTTGGTAAAAAAGAGTTACAAAAAGCAGGATTAACTCTTCAGCGTGAACAATGGATTGCAGAAGCAAAAAAATCTGAATCTAATGGATTCCCAAAAACTGCTAGTGCTATAATACATGCATCTATTTCTGATTCATTAGATCCAGAAGATGGTGAACGTATTTGGTTAGATGATGCAAAATTAGCTATTGGTGATGGCCATTTTGATGTCGCTAGGGCTATTTATTCTTATTCTTTATCAATTATTCCTGATAGCTTGCCGCTATGGCGTGCATACATGGATTTAGAAAAATATCATGGTACTAGTGAATCCTTAATGGGAGTCTTACAAAGATCTATAGAAACTGTTCCTGAGATTGAAGTTCTCTGGCTTATGTATGCAAAGGAGAAATGGAATAGGAATGATGTCGATGGTGCACGCGAAATACTAACTAAAGCGTTTAATAAACATCCTGATAGTGAAGATATTTGGCTTGCCGCAGCAAAATTAGAGGCCTCAAATGGTAACTCTACACGAGCTAGAGAATTACTTTGTCAAGCGCGAGCTAAGGCTGATACTGAACGAGTATGGATTAAATCAGTAGTACTAGAACGACAAAATGATGATAATGAACATGCTCTTGAGTTATTGGAGGAGGGATTAAACGAGTGGCCTCAATGTCCTAAACTTTGGATGATGAAAGGTCAAATTTATACTGAACGAAAGGATTTCCCTCGTGCGCGTGAGGCTTATTTTACTGGTAGTAAACAGTGTCCCAAATCTATACCAATTTGGATTTTATTATCTAGACTTGAATTATCTCAGGGACGTGTCGTTTATGCTCGATCATTATTAGAGCGCGCAGCATTAAAGAATCCAGCTAATGCAGATATATGGACTGAGAGAATTCGCCTGGAAAAGACTGCCAAGCAATTGCAACAAGCTAGAGTGCTTGCTACTGAAGCACTTAAAGAATGTCCCAATTCTGGTAAATTATGGGTAGAAAGTATAGGTTTAGAATCTAAAACTTCAATTAAGGATAAATTAACTGATGCGATTAAGAAATCAGAAAACGATCCTTTAGTGCTTCTTGCAGCTGCAAAGTTTTTTTGGAGTAAACGAAGCTTAAAGGGTGCTACAGCTTGGTTTGAACGTGCAATAGGTAAAGATCCCGATAATGGAGATATATGGGCATGGTATTATAAATATTTAGAAAAATATGATCCAAATGAATGTGAGCAGTTAATATCTAGATTTTTAATTGCTGATCCACATCATGGAGAGATTTGGCCAACTATAACGAAAGATATGAAAAATTTAAATAAGAAACCTGAAGATCTACTTGTTCTTGGGGCATCTAAACTTGAATTAAGTTTTTAAAATAAATTAGATGTATGATTGGTTTTTTGGATTAAAAATTTTTGGAATGACTATTGTATTTTTATTGTATACTAATGACCGAAAAACTATTTATCCTTGAAGCTTTATTTTTTAATGCTTCATTTTTATGATATTTTTTATTAAGGGAAAAATTTTGTACATATAAATAAAAAATTTAAATTAATCTTACAAGAAATAATAATAATAATAATAATAATAATAATAATAATAATAATAATAAAAAACACGCACACAACCGTAAATGAAACCATATAACAATAATTAGAAGAAAAAAACAAACAAGCAAATGTATAGTATATTTGACAAGTTAAATTTATTATTTTTAACATTTTTTAGATTATTTAACATTTTATTTTTTTATTTTATTTTTTTATTTTATTTTTTTATATTTATATTTTCTTTTTATATTTTTATATTTTTTTATATTTTTTTATATTTTTTTATCCTATTTTTTTTATATGCGAGGTTTTTTCCCAATACTTGCAGCAATATCACTAGTTTTATTAAATTCATTAATACGAGATGTATCGTAAGCGTTGGATGATTCTTTCAAGCTATCATCAGATAGCATACCATCTCTACTTCGTTTAGATTGGATTATATTAGATTTTTTTAAATTTGGAGGAGCACCCAATAATCTGTTTGCTAATGGGCTTGGATTTTCTTTATTTGATAAAGACGGAGAAGAAGCATGTGAAGGATAAACAACTTTGCGGACTATACCCGTTCGAGGGATTGGCATAGAAGTGTTATGATCAATTATATCGGAACGCCTAATAGACGGCGATTTATACTTAGGATCAAAAGAAGCATTTTCAATATCCAAAGGTAATTTCTTTTGTATAATTTCCGCTGCCCGAGCAGAAAAAAACTTAACAGGTGATTGAGCAATATTGGGAGTATTTTTATCAGTTATATTTGACAGTGGTAATGGAGTTGTAGATTTTTGATAATCATTATTGTCATTGTCATTGTCATTTTCATTTTCATTTTCATTTTCATTGTTTTTGTTATTTGTATTTGATTCTCTATTCTGAATACTAGGATTGTCCTTATGCACTGTGACTTTATCGTTATTTTGTATTAGGCAAGGATCATGGAATCTAATAGTATTTATATTTTCAAGTTCTCCGAAATCTTTGTCACTAAAAGTGTTTAAATCTGCAAAATCAATTTCATCCGCAAAATCATCAAAAATATCTTCATTTGATTCGAAATCTTCATTTTGGGGAATAAGATTTCTCAAATCATTTTGTCCCAACCATTGTGGTGTTTCTAAAGGAGTGTTTTTCGAAAGTTCAGCTGGTTTATTTTGAGCCGAGTTTGAGGTTTTCTGAATACACGGTGTATTTGGGTTATTAATTTTGTTATTTTTACTATTACTATTGTTATTGTTATTATTTTTATTACTGTTGTTAGTATTTTTATTCTTACTGTTGCTGTTTTTCTTACTCTCGTCACTTGTAGAAACACCACCGTAAATTCTTCCATACGTTGTTGTTAAATCTGAAAATGACCGCGGAGTTAAATTAGAAACTGGAACACCGATTGAGTTTCCTAAACTGTTACCAAAGAGACGTAAAGTTCTTTTAATGGCGTCCGTCACGGCTTGTTTTTTACTTTTTTCTATAGCAACAGCTATTCCCCGTACATTTTCTGTGTATCCGCATCCGATATTCTGTATGTTAGAAATATTTATAAAATTGCTTGTTTTGTGTGTATTTGTATATGGGTGTGTATATAGACACAAGCAAATACTGAAAAAACCGACTCACCTCCTTATAAGAACCATCCCTCAGGGTAATCCTAACCATAGCAGTAACAACCACACTATACCTTTGGCCTGGGGATTCATTAAAATAATCTACAGAAACATTAATAATCTGGGAGGTCCAACCATTAAATCCAAAAATTGAATTTGCCAACATAACACAAGTGTCGCCACTTAAATAAGCAATTCTTCTTCCGCCTGGTCCTTGTCTATACGACACGAAATCTGCTCCTAAAGGTCTTTGTAATTCAGAATTCATAGAATTGCTTACTTCCGTCTCCCAACCATTAAACGGTGGTGGGACGTGATTAAACGACATAGTGTTTGAGTTAATATTTGCAATCTGTTCTTGAGATATTGACGAGTGACCACCATTGTTTGTGTTTTTATTGTTGCTATTGTTAGTATTGTTAGTATTATTATTATTGGAATATTTATTGGAATTCATCTTAAATGCGTGTTTGCTTTTGTTTACTGCTGTGTACTGCTGTTTGGTGTTTTTTTTAATGTTTACGCGTTGTTGTTTATTCGGTTAGAGAATTACCCGGATAGAAAATCAAGACAAGTCATAGTAATATGCTGTATTACTATGACAAAGACAAGGAATGGTGAATTTATACGAATTTGAATACTATTGTATATTCAAAAAGCTGTAATAAATTATTATATGATTTTTATATGATTTTTATATGATTTTTATATGATTTTTATATGATTTTTATATGATTTTTATTACATCATAGTTATTTTATACATCATTATATCTTTCTTTAGTTTTATAATCCAAAAAATATACAAACATATAATATCTGAATATTAGTACATCACATTAAATATAAACATAAATATTCTACGTAAAAGATCAAAATCAAAAAGTACATAATACAAAATAATATATAAATTTGAATACGCGAGTTTACACACTTGTTAAAATCAATTTCCCAGCTAAATAGTAATTACATCATAGATGAAAGAATTCTAAATGAACTCCATGGAAAACAGTTAAAGCAAGGGAACAATGCCACTTCGCTTGAAATGTATATAAAAAATAAAGATGTTTATTTTTATTTCATTTTTCAAATTAAAAAATGTTATACATAAAAAAAAAAATGTAAATAATTCTTTTGCTATTACTGAATCATTTCCATAAATAGAGTAGTTCTTAATTAATATATTTTATCATTTTCACTTATCAATATATGGGGCTTAATTTGTTTCTAAATTATGGCATTTATCTATTTTAATTGGATTATCTAGATGTTTTTGACAAATAGTTTTTTATAATTTGTAGATATAGTTGAAGATTTAAAACATTATAAATTGAATTGAATTTAAATTAATATAAGAAGCTAATTTATGCTAATTTGCTCCTATACTTGTACATTTATGTATATTTAATTGGATTTTAATTATTAATCTAATTATATTTTTATTACAATTGATATATTGTAATTTTTCAATTAAGGCTATTTTTTGTTGGCTTTTTGTTTTTATTATCTATTTTTAGCATTATTTAAAAAAGATGTACTTAATAATGATTATAGGGACATGTTTCTTTACGGAATAATTAGATATTATACGATTTACATAACATATTTAATAAATAAATAAAAATAACACTAAAAATAACACTAAAAATAACACTAAAATAAAACTATTTACTATACACTAGAACATAGATTTATAAATTTGTTAAATTAAGTACATCTTTACGTTTTTATTTCGTTTATATTTATTATATAATGCCAATAAGCTCTATAGGCAGGGCTTGTCAAGATCGGGGGTTGGGTTTTAATAGGGTTCAGGTGTTTCCATCAAAAAAAGAAAAAACTTTGGCAAATACTATGTAATACATAAATACTTTTCATTCAAAGTTTATAATAAAACATAAAAAGAAACCTTATCTATTTATCCTATCAATCTGTAAATTTTTACATATAAGATATTTTCATTTTACTATTTTTTTTTTTTTTTTTTTATTAAATTCACAACATGCTCTCACATGGTTGACTTTTATTTACATTTCATATGTGTATTGAGTGAAATATATAAATTAAACATTTAAACCTAACCTTTGAATGCGGCTCAACCAAAAGTCAAAACCGAAGTCGGTTGCAACCGCAGAAACCCGAATTTAATGAGCCGTGGTTATGACCAAAACTGGTGAAAATCCATATAAAAATAAAAAATCCTGTATAACAGAAGCAACCGGGTTTGGAGTTTATAGAACTAATGATTACAGTTTTTCAATGCTCACTATATAGTTGAATTACCTGGTGGTGTACCGTATACATTTCTTTCTTACAATCTATCTTGTATTTATTTCTTCAGAAAATTATAATACGTTTACTACAGTAATATATGGTAGTAATCTATTTATAGCTACAGCCTGCCCATCGTCAACGGTCGCGCCTAAACGAAAGCGATCAGTTTTGAGTGAATTTGTATAAGCAGACGATTATAAAAAGTCTTCCATCTAATCAGATATGATGTAAAGATAAATTAAAAATAAGATAATATTTTTAATATGAATTACTATGGCAATTTGTAAAGATTTATTTCCTAATTACAAATAAATTAATTAGTATGGATTATAATGCCCTTATGATGAGAAGATATTGATTGGAATTTCACCGTGTTTTATTTTATCACACTTGTTGTATTTTTAAAGAAACAAAATAACTTTTATTTTTTTTTTTTTTTTTTAAATAGAATTACATTAATGTAGGGAGAGTTTAAGATTTTTAAAGTACCATAGAATTTGTTTTTGAAATATTGATATTAATAAATAAACTTCAGAGTTTTTGTGTATAAATATGTAGCTTTGTCTCTGAAAAAAAAAATTTTATTTCTGAAGAGAAATTTTTTTTTTTCTTTCAAATTCATACTAAACAAGTTTTAATTTCAAATTTAATATAATTTTACTTTAACATTTACAAAATTTTTAAAAATGGTTTCACTCTCCAGTCTCGTCGTTCTGCAAGTAATGCTCATCTTAAGATGGCATCTATTAATGAAAATAACAAACTTGTCATCGGGGGTAATGGTGAACCTACTAACTTTGAATTTCGCGGTAAAGACCTTGGCATTGTTGGAACTAATAAAATCCTTTATGTCTCTGAAAATCGAACTGCTTTCGCCGTGGAACAACGTGGAGGAACTCCTTTGTATATAGATTCAGGTTTCACTAATAATACTGGATACCTTCTTTTCGAAAATGATGGAATGTATGCTCATTGGATAAATAAAGAATATCAAGAGATCGTTTTTGATCATGGAACTCATGAAGATGATTCTTCTTCTTGGGACATTCAACGATTTGGACAGAAATGGACGCCCGTTAGTCTTGCTTTATTGGACTAAACATTTTACACTTTGCACTTTTACAGTTGAAATATCAGGATATTCACAGTAAAATACAAATGTTCAGTAAACTTTACTTTGCAAGTTTTCATTCTTTTTCTGACATTTTTTATAATCTTTATAGTGAATTAAATAAATAATGGTTTATTTGTGCAATTACGTAAATTCTACAAAATAAATATAAACAAACATACACTCTGTTTTAAAATTATATATATATACATTGTATCTTCTAAATTTCTGCCACTCATAAAAGAATACAGATGAATAAATAAATGTTCTATAAATGAGTAAATATATTCTTAATAAAAGAATAAATTGAATTAATATATAATTTATCCATGACAACTTGTAAATTAATTCCTTATTAAAAGTAAATTTTCTCATAGGGGATCCAAGAAACCCTTACTGGGTGGAAAGCAATCCTACTATAAAATATAATATAGTATATATAACATATAATAGTAATAGTAATAATAATAAATGCAAAACTTATGCTATAATATAATTGTATGGCAAATAATAGCATAGTATAATAAAAATAAAAGTGAGCAAACTGGTTAAAAATAAAATGCTTATTTGCATAGTGTACTAACATGAATTCTGTAGCGAGGCATTAATTATCATTATTATATATTATATTTATATAGTATATAATATACTATTTAACATACGAATAACCACAATGGTGTCGGTTGTTCGGTCTTTTCCGATAAAAAAACGGCGGTCAGATGCAATTAGTTATCATGTGCTGCTGACTGCAATTCTGCAGTCCCGGTTTGCGCAATTATGTAAATTGTCGCTTCTTATCAGTTGGACAATTAATTTATTAATCAGTTGGAATGATCGATGTGCGTGTTATGTTCAGTGTTGTTGTATATTTATTATAATGGTTCCTTATGGTATTTATAATTACTTATACAGTGGGTGTATTGGTCACTAACTTACAGGGTACTGGAGACTATTACCTTTCAAAGCAATCTATCTGTTTGGGCCAGTTTTTTTGGTTTTTATATTGCGTAAAGCAAATTTACATAGTATGTTTATTTTTAGTTTTTATTTTTTATTATTTTTATTCGTATACTTACAATTATGTCTGCGATGGTGTGTAATTGTATGTATACAATTGCATATATAATATATGTATATGTATATTTATATACATACATATATGTATGTGTATGTGTATATATAGTATATGTATGTATATGCACATAAATGTGTATATATACATAAATGTATGTATATATATATATATATATATATATGTATGTATACATATGCAATATATAATATGTATAATATATGTATAATATATGTATATTTATATACACACGCCATCGCATATGCTTAACAGTTCGTTACAAACCATACTCCTGTTTTGCTTCCCAGCTCTACAACGATGTTTTCAGCGCTTCCTTTTTGCTGGTTTTGACTACATACACTACATCAGCATGGTTACTTATGTGCTATTTGTTAAATTCCCTGTTTCGTATTCCAGTTTTGAACTCAGCAAGGTGAGTATTGGAAATTTTATATTATTATTATGACACTTAACATTTGTTCAAAACCTAACCTGCAGACCATATGAACTTCCTCGATTCAACGAGGCTTACTTGTACACCATGTTTTTTGCAACATGGGTAGGAACCATTTATTCTTTTATCCATGTTGCATTAGACTATGATTTACTAAAATTTCCTTCTTTTGCGGTATGTTGAAATTCTTACTTATTTTTCATCTTATTAAAATCCCTTTTGACCTCGTCACCATCTTGTTGTTTATAATTTACAATATACCAACATATCATCCATTGCTAACTGTATTAGATCCCTCCTCGACAAAGAATAATTGCCGAAATATCCCCGATAATAAAATTTTCAGCTTCATATGCTGCTATAATCCTAAGCACTTCCCCGTTTGCTTACTTATTCGTCCGCTCAAATCTTTGGGCAATTTCATTAAAGATTTCTAAAATCTTTTATCATTTGCATAGATCAACAATTCTCCCTTCTTTCCCTCTTGGGCTATCGCTTTTTTTCCGTTTGTTTATTGCAGGTTTTTTCATTATTTTTTACTGGGAATTTGCAAATAAAGCCTTCGCGGTATATATGACATTAGGCCCTAAACACAGAGGCAAACTAATAACTAGTCGCTCAGATGACAAGAATGCGACTTTAGTATCCGGGATTGCGACCCGAAAAAGAGAACTTACACAGATGATTGCATTTCAAGAACTTGTTTATATTGCTTATTCTGACTCACAAAGACGTATAGAAATTTATCGAGATATAGATCGTGTATCAGCGCCATCCACCTGGGTACAAATTATGGAAATATGTACAAATATGATTAAAAATGTACAAGTCAAACTTGTACCGCAGGAAAAAATTTCAATAAATCAAGATGTAAGCTGGTCTACGGAATCAGAAACATCAGCGTCAAGAATAAAAGTTAATAGAAATGATTTTTTTATTGAAAAGCGGGAATCGAATATTTTTGAAAAGACTCAAGACAATTCAGCTTTTACTTCACAAATTGCGACAAGGATTGCAAAAGTAATTGAGAATAAAATTCGCTGGTTTGTTAATACATATCATGGATATTTTGAAACATTTTTGGAAAGTAATTTTGGAAAACCATTTAGACAAACACAAATGTATAAAGCAAGACAAGTAATTCCAAATTTATTGCTTTTAAATAATGCCACTCAATCTTTAACGCAGTTAATTGTACATTCAATGACTGAGGATAATCTTGGTACGGTTCAAAAGAATATTCCTTATGTTCTAGAAGTTGGCTGTATGACTTTGTCAGCTTTAGAGAATTACTTAACTAAACCAATGATACATTGGACTGATATTGATTCTAAAACAGGAAAATTACATGAAGAAATGAATCATTTAGAAATATACTTTTTAGTTTTAAAAGAAAGTTTACATGAAATAACTCTTTGCTTTCATGATTATTTTTCTGCTATGAAATTAGATTATCGTATTGTGCAGCAATGTGAAAGATTATTATATGATAATGACCGAAATTCGAATGATATTAAAAAAAAGAAGAGTTTTTAATTTATTATTTATTTAATTATTTGAATTGTTTTGTTTAAATTGTATTTTTGTTATTACTTAAAATTTAATAAAACTATTGTACAGTTAAAATTGTAATGAAACAAAATTCGAACGAAATATTTACATTTGTGACACAAAATTGTATTGAACTGTTTTATTTGAAAAAAACATAATAATAATGTATATAAAGTATATAAATAAGATTTTAAATGCAAATATTTACATAGACATTTTTATTCTATATTGAATTTTAATTAAAGAATTATTTTAGATGATAAAAATGTCCAAAGATAAATAATAGTATCTTGTGAAGCAATCAAGGAAATCATAGGAGATATAAAAAAAAAATGAAATGTACTAAAATATACAAAATATATACTATGAACAAAAAATAAAAGCAAAAATAAAAGCAAAAATAAAACAGAAACAAAAACAGAAACAAAATAATGCAAATAAATACAATAAATACAATAAATACAATAAATACAATAAATACAATAAATACAATAAATACAATAAAAATCAAAGTTCTAAAAATTTTCGTATCCTCATATAAAACCCTTGAAATGAGTTAAGTTTTGGTCTAACGTCTAAAAAAAAAGAAGGGTTCTTAAAAGAATCTGAAGCAGGAGACTTTGTAGCATAAAAATCAATTACATATTCTATTTTCTTACCGCAACGATCTATTACCCAATCATGTCTATCAAAAGGAGATTGGTAACCTAATAAAGTATTTAAAATAGCTCTTGGAGATTTTTTTTTCGAATCACCACTAAAACTTACAAGTTTTGGAGAAGTACAGTCATCTGAAAGATAATTTTTTTCCCATTTTAATATTTCATACCAAGCCCTTTCATTAACAGCATTATGTATTGGAACAACTGTTTTCATATCCTCTGCATGTGGGTTATGATTTTTACGTTTCATTGCATTAAAAAACATTTCTTGAGAAGGATACATCCAATTACCATTGGAACCATATTTAGGAATTGAAGAAACTTCTCTATCTTTTTCCAGACTGTAATCGGTATTTGAATGAGGACAAAAATTCTTTCCGTTGTCTATTAAATTCGAATCGCATCCTTTTTCTTTTACAGAATTATTACTTTTACTATGTAATTTAAGCCATTCTTGTCTTGCGTCGTTATCTACAGGACAAACTTTCTCCGTACTAGCCTTATTTTGGCTACTAGAATTTCCATGGTCAACAGGACAAGAGCTCATAATTTTTTATAGTTTATTGTTTATTTATTTATTGTTTATTATATATTATTAAGTATTTATTATTCATTTATTTACTATTCATTTATTTACACTTATGTTAATATATATCTATATAAACCAATTACATACAAACTTTAAAGAATTAAAATTCACTTTATTAGTAGGGTTTATTTATCAACTAATTAAATTGTATTTAATTGAATATTTGTTGAAAATGCTATATTCAGAATAAGGAGGGTAATTTCTCACCAACCCTACTTCCAGAGCAGGGTAATATAAGACAGGGTAAAAGAAGACTTTTCTTCTATATAAGATGCAATAAGTAATTAGGTAGCTTGTAAATAAAAAAATAACCTATAAGTAAAACCTAATTCCTCCAAATATTTTTAACAATATTGCACTTATTATATTTTTTATTTCTCGCCAGTATCCATGACAACTTCTTTTTTTTTCAATTATTTAGAGCCAATTAAAATTTCTACCAAAATGCAAATCAATCTTTAAATAGTATAACAGAAAATTTACTATAATAGAAATAGAAATAAAAAGCATTGTATAATAATAAAAAAAAAAACTTAAAAATTAATGTATCTTTTTTTTTTTTTTAATCATCTATTGTACATAAGTATATAATATCTGAATAGTTTGTAAATAACTTTAATTTAAATTGTAGTTGTATCTCTTTGTAAAATTATCTTTGTAAATGAGTAAATAGTTTAGTAAATCTGTAGTTACGTAACTTTTTAATTATCTTCCTTAATTAGGTTTTATCCTTTTTTCAGAGTTTAATATATTTACAAGGGATGACTTAAGGAGAGAGGGAGTAATTAATTTATAAGGATTATTACCATATAGTATATTAATTTTATCACTCTAATATATTAATTTTATTAAATACTTAATATATACACATACACATATATATATATATATATATATATATATATATATACTTACTAGCCACTAACGTTATACATTCATACTAATATTCCTAAAATGACTGGAAAAATCTATTTGAAAACAGCTTCTGCTCCTGTTAATATTGCTGTAAGTATTTGTATCATTCTCTTACTATTAACATATTCTAATACCTCAGACTTTAAAATATTGGGGCAAAAGAGATGTAAATCTTAATCTTCCCACAAATTCATCCATTTCAGTTACACTTTCACAAGACGATTTATGTGCTTTGACAACTGCTTCATGTTCATCAGATTTTGAACAAGATGAACTATGGCTTAATGGTAAAAAAGAAAATATTGAAGATTCTTCAAGAACAATCGCTTGTTTAAAAGAATTAAGGAATTTAAGAAAAGAATTCGAAAAAAAAAATTCTTCACTTCCTCCTTTATCTAATTATAAACTTAAAATTATATCAGAAAATAATTTTCCTACTGCCGCAGGACTTGCATCGTCTGCAGCTGGATTTGCTGCACTTGTGCGAGCAATTGCTGATCTTTATGAATTACCCCAAGATTCAACTGAATTATCAAAAATTGCTCGTCTAGGTTCTGGCTCTGCTTGTAGATCCATCTTTGGTGGTTATGTTGCTTGGGAAATGGGTGAAAAAGATGATGGTTCAGATTCACAAGCTGTATTAATTGCCCCTAAGTCTCATTGGCCTAATATGAGAGCTGCTATTCTTGTTGTTTCTTCTGCAAAAAAATCTGTATCTTCCACTTCTGGTATGCAAGTAACTGTTAATACTTCAACCCTATTTAAATATAGAATTAAAGAAGTAGTTCCTTCAAGATTTATTTCAATGTCTAAAGCCATTAAAGATAAAGATTTTAATACATTTGCAAAATTAACAATGGCTGATTCAAACCAATTTCATTCTGTATGCTTAGATTCTTCTCCTCCTATTTTTTATTTAAATGATACTTCACGTGCAATTATACTTGCCGTTGAAGAATTAAATAAAACTTTTAAAAGGCCTGTTGCTGCTTATACTTATGATGCTGGCCCAAATGCTGTTTTATATTATCTTGAAGAAGATGAACAAATTGTTTTAGGATTTTTAAAGAATATTATTCCTAATGTTGATGGTTGGGAAGTTAAACAAAATTTTAAAACAATTGATCTTCCTAATGAATATGATAAGCGTTATTTAAATTCTATTCAAGAAGGTGTTAGCAAAGTTATTTTCACTTCAGTTGGTGATGATCCAAAATCGAATATATCAAAAAATTTATTACCAACAATTTACAATATATGAAATTATGTAGATAAATATAATTAATATTTTTATTTTCTTTTTAAAAATTTTATTCATAGTAAAACTATTATTTATATACACTGTTTAATAATTCGTTGTAAAAAAACTAAAATATACAATACTTTTCATAATTCATTTGATAAACCAAAAAAATTTTTTCTTTTTTCTTTTTTCTTTTTTTTTTTTTTCTCTTATATATATTACAAAATAATATACTTCCGTATCTATCTTAAAAAGAGATTGGCTCATAAGTTTTGATTTCAGGTATAGACTTTTCAGCAATGTAATACATATTACCTTCATCATCATATCTTTCTCTGTCCTTCTCAGAAATTGTAAAAACATCTTTAACATTTCTTTTTAATGCATCAATTAGAACAATAAGTCTAGATTCCAAGTCACTAGCTTGTTCAATACGGCTAATTTTAAAAAGTTCTATAATAACATTACTACAATCAGAAATAGACTCATTCACCCGATCAATTAGCCTGCCAATTGAATTTATTAAATACTCTTCTTCATATATTGACCCCTTTTTGCCTCGAGCTCGTTTCCTCTCTTCTCGACGACGATTTTTTGATGTACGACGTGAAACTCCAGTACCAGCAGTAACTCCAGTTTTCCCAGTATATCTAGTATAAATTGATTGAGTAGATCCTGTCATGGCCGAAGTAATTGAAACATTATCTGGAGCGTCTTCATTTTCTGCACCTTCATAGAATGCCATTGGATTTTGAAGTTTTTTAGCTCTTAATTCTTTCAATCTTAAAAGTTGAGCATTAAGTTGACCCGAACATTCTGCAATTAATTCAGAAAATTGTGAATAACCTTCAACAATTCCTGATTCAACCAGATTAAGAATAGATTCTTGAGAAATTTTTGATTGTGATAATAAACTAGCTTGATAAACATATGCAATCCTAAAAGCCTCATTAAAAAGATATGCCTTACATAGTGATTTAATAGCCTCTGTAATATCATCTAAATATTCTCTATAAATTACCGCAGCTTCACTATATCTATGAGTAGCTATTAAATTTTCCACCAGGTCATTAGCCAAATTAATCCTTTCATCCTTAGTCATGCTTGAAATTTTATAAGAAAGCGTAAGAGTTTCACGCCATCTACCTGCGAGTTTAAAGCAATTCAAAGCTTGTTCATATTCATTTAAAGTTTCATATGCAAGACCTGATTCAGTATATTTATGATCATCATATAAATAATTTGCATATTGCATTAAAATTAATTTCCTTTTTTCTTGGTTTTTTTTATAAATTTTAAGCGCTTTTTGATATAATTTATGAATAATAACGTAATCTAACACAACATCAAAACTCTCATTTTGAACTTGTGAAAGGTTTTCAATAGCTTTATCATAAAATTTCAAATAGTCATCAATCAAAAATCTTCGCTTATATTCATCTTCCTGTGCTTGTAAGTTTTGCAAAAAAGGTATATACTCTTTAGGGTCTTTTTGAGATTGTTGCGCAATCATAAGGGATAATGGGACATCATAAATCTCTAACGCCTTGTCATATAAGTCATTAACATCATGCAAAAAAGTGATATGCTCCAAGAGTGGTTCAAGAGTATCTATATCACTATTAGGATGTTCCTTTGAAATGTGATGTAATGCAGCTTTAACATCAGGAGGATTTTTACATAGTTGAGCGGTAAGTAAAGAAAATTCATATTTTTTGCTCGACTTGAAATTAGTTTGAAGTTGATCAATAATAGAAGTGCATATAGTGTTCACTTTTGATAGAACATTTCCCTCAAATTCTTTTTGCTCTAAAAGGTTTTTATTATTATTTAATAAAGATAAGGATTGAAGAGCAGAGGTTTCATGATATTTTGTCTTGGTGACATCTTCTTCTTTCAATGAAGCTAAAAATAAATCTAAATTAGTTCCTATTCCTATAGAAGAAATAAAATATTTAATGTTTTCCATGAATTGAGTAGGATCGTAGTCATACAAAATATTGAAATCTATACGATGTACTTTACATTTTGAAAAAGCTTGTTTATAATCTTTAGCTTTAATGCATTCTCTGATATCCCCTAAAACCAGTATTCGAGGATAAATAGTTTCTAAGTTACCTCTAGGCATTTGTAAAATAATTGACGAATTAGAAGGAATAACACTTATTAAACGAGCACCCCGTTCTACTTGTCTGATTCTTTCATCATTCTGAATACTAGAGTCATCTGGAAATACTAATTCTTGACTATTGTGTTCAAGATTAGAATTTTTAAATATTTTTGCAAACTTCAAGAAATTTTGAATTGTAATGACTATAATATAATCGTCTGATATAATTGCAGAGCGTATTCCAGAACTTATTACATCTCCATTTAGATATAGTTTACCATTACAACCTAATGCAAATATTTGAGTAGAGACAACGTCTGCAGTCAAATCATTGTCATTAGATGTATGGGCAGATATCCAATCACATCTTGGAGGAAGTTTACAGATAAACTCTGTATCTACTAAGACATCATCTGTGATTAATATTGTATGTACCTCACCTTGTGTATTAAAATAAAATAGTTTATCAAAGTTTTGATTCGTAAAGAGCCTAAAAACTTTATTAGAAATGTATAAGTGCTTTGCAGAAGATGATTGAATGTGATCTAGGTTATTATTAGAAGAAGTATCATCATTGGATATATTTAAAAATGAAATACATGAATTCCTATCATTAACGCCCAATATAGCAATCCAGTTTCCAAATATGCAGGACATTTGAGGAAGAAAAACATTATCTTTTTGAGGGAAAATTTCATTAATTTTAAAAGAATTTTGCTTTACAACATCTGGATTATTATTTCCTTTAAGATTCCAACTGAATATTTCCAGAGAAGTATGAGATAAAACAGAGAATATTTTATTTGATTGACTAACCGCGACATGCAAGGGAATATGTAAAGCAGTAAAAGATTTATAATAAAGTGGAGGAGGAATATTTACAATTCCTAAAGGAGAAATGTTAATTTGATTTCCATCAAGTACAATAGTTGTTCCCAAATCAAATGGAGAACTAGTGGGACCAGAGAAAAGTGAAGGAGTATATTCAGCAATTTTTACAGAATTATTACATAAAAGTAATAATGAATATGGTCTTTCAGTAAACCATTGAAATGAAATGATTTTTTCATTTTCATCTGATTGTCTTAAAACAGCTTTTAAACTCCAATGGTAATTACTTGAGGTCCAAAGTTGTATTGTATTATCAACATGTAACGCCAACACATCAGATAATATATTCCATTGTATTGATTTTATTATATTTTTGTTAGAATTATTAGATAAATCTAATCGCGTATCGAATTGACCATGAGCTAAACCATTTCGTTCAAAAAATAAAACATTTATATTATGATTTGTTCTTTGAATAGTTGAAATAAGATTACCAGAAGGACGCCAACACATGGGGGATTCTAAAAAATCTTTTGGTTCTGAAACAGAGTCTCTTTCACCATCGCGATTATAAACACGAATTGCACGTCTACTATGAGAAATTAAATCTGAATCTGATTTATCCTGTTCAAGTAAAGGGGTAACAGTTGATACGGCAAAATATTCACAATCACCTCTCCAAGAAATAGTTGAAGCAAAATGATCATCCATTGGGCTAAATTTACCTTCATCTATAACGTCTTGCACCGTTGGATCTTTTGAAAGACCTTTTGCTCCTTTACCTATGAATTGTGTTTCTTTTTTACCCCAACCCACTGAGACATTAGCCGAGTATGATAAGTCATCAGAGGAAAGAGTTATTTCAGAAATTAAATCAAATGTGGAAGTGAAAATTGCAATAGTCATTGACTTGGTGAGAACAACAAATCTATCATTATCAAGAGACCAAGAATTTGCTAATATTTTATCAGAAAGCGAGCCAACAAGAGATAAATCGCCATTTGAATTAATTGAATAAATATCTCCGTTATCTAGCAAGACAGAAACTGATTCTGATTGTTCTAAGTATTTAATGTCACAAACAGAAATTTTGCCACCGTTGTTATTATTATTGTTATTATTATTGTTATTATTAGTATTAGCATTAGTATTAGTATTAATATTAGCATTAATATTAGCATTAATATTATTATCGCCACCTTGCAAATCAATCAATGCTAACGAAATTGAAATTCCCTCTTTGTTTATCCTTTGAATCTCTATTATTTCACAATCATTACTGGGGCCAAAAGCGCAATAAATATCGCCCGATGAGCTATCCAGGGAAACCGCATTTGGAGAAAGATCGGGCACTTCCAAAGAATTTAGTACAGTTTTTGCATTTTGAGTGAGTAAAAGATTCCGCATGGTGTATGAAAAAATAATAAAAAAATACAACTTCACCAGAGGAGAGAGTAAACAAAGCCTGTGGAAACAACAGTGCAGTTATTGTATGTATGAAATATAGGCGAAATGTACGCAAAAATATACACGTTAATGTACGCAAAAATATACACTTTAAAATGTTAAGAGTAAAAATAAATGCTAAGATAATAAATAAATGCTAAGATAAAAAATAAATGCTAATAAATAAATACTAAGATAAAAAATCAAACACTCTTGTAGACAGTTTGAGATGATTAAAGGTTTTTTAATTAAGCACAATAAGTCTGTTTTGGGAAGCAGGGTAAAAATCCGACCTATGATATGGGCTTATTTGATGAACGATTACGTAAATATCCATAAATAATCAACTGCAGTTGATTACTTAGTTATTAGATTATAAGTGTGTATTTGTATATTTGTATATTTATATGTATTCACTACTGTAGTAAAGATAGACATTTAAATAAATAAATTTGCTTAGTAACGGCATGTAAATTATTATCTACACTAATTAATGTAAAAAGCCATAGTATAAATTGATTACAATTGGCCAGATCTCTTCCTGTATGAGTTAGTATGTATTATAAGTAAACCAATTAGTATATAATGCTATACATATTACTATACACAAATAGCATAGAAAATGATAGATAAATGTGTGTAGAAATGATAATAAAATGTATGGACTTACATTTGAATATAGACAACCAAAAAAGGGGCGACAAGTCCAACACCTGTATGTTAGCAGCAGTAGTAAAAGCTTTTAACTATATAACTATATATTTCGATTTCGAATATATATTTCGAATTTATATTTCTTACCGAAAAATCCGAAATGGATAAAAGCATAAGGAATTTTACGTCCGTGAACTTTAACAGGAAAATTAGAATATGGACCATCTTCAGCAGCCCAATGGTGTGTACGGAAAACCGAAGAAGAAGAAAAGCCACGACGACCAGTAAAACGAGCCAAAGGCATTTTAGCGAATTTGGAAGCAATTACACGCATTTCTATAGTAGTTAGATATAGTAATAAAAGTAGGCACAATAACAAACACTTACTATGTATTTTATAGTAACTTTAAATCTTTAATGATAAATTGATCAATTGTCTTTAAGATTTAATTTTAATTATAATTTTAATTATAAATTTCTTTTTCTCTTTATATTTAAACTTTACTATGTGTTTTTAAGTTTCTGCTGTTTTTTCTTCGCAAATAAGCCTAAGCAACCGTTGTTATAACAACTGAGGTAAGAGTTGTTTAAGTATAATCAGGTTTTCATTGGCTGGAGTTTGTGTGTATTAATATATTGTGGGTATATTCAATAAATACAGCATGTTGTGTATAAACTGTGTGTAAATTACTATGTACATATATATTATAGTATATTAGATAGCATATAGTAATTTATTATAGTATATAATATGATATAATATACTATATAATACAATACATACAATATATAGTATATTATATAATAATATATACATGGCAATAGATTATGTATAACATACTATAAAATATACGTAGTAATAAATAATAGATAAAAAAAATATTTTTGTCTCTAGTAATCAACATCTCCCACATCGAAGAGAATATCTACAATTTAATTCTTAACTCATTTAATTTCATATATAAATAAATACATACATACAAGTCATACACATTTAAAATAAATTAAGAAGAGCTGCACGTTCAGCTGAATCCTCACCCCAATCCTTAACTACAACACAAGAGCATCCAACAACTTTGCGAGCATTGCCTTCACGATCTAAAACGCAAAGACCAGCCCATTCACCAAGTTGTTTAGCATCAGGAACTTGAACTAAAGGTACTTTAGTTTCACCTTCATTGCAAAGAGCTTCAACAAGTTTAATGTATTGAGTTTCTGTACATGATTCACAAAGAACACAAAGTTGTGCTTCACCACGTGAAAGAACTTTTGAAGCTTCTCTTAAACCACGTGCAAGACCATCATTAATAAGTGCCTTTCTAAGGACAACTTTCAAATAATCTTCAATGTTAGCTTCTCCAGATCCAGCTTCAGTAGTTTCAACTTCAGCTTCAACCTCAACTTCTTCAGCTGGGACAGAATCTTCAACGTCAGACTATAAGTTAGCGTTAATAAATAATCAATAATGATTAAACAATAACCAATTGCTACTAACCATTTTCTTTTGATGTAGGAAACTTTAAATTATTATAATATAACAGGACGTCTTCGACAGTTCTTATATGTTGGACAAGCTGCTCAGTCCTTATTTTCTATTAATCAACAATTACTGGTTATATCAATCTCACCTGAACCAAGCTTTAATTATAATTAATTAAATATCCAATTCAATTAATTTTTCATTTGCGTTGCGTTGAAGTTTTTTTACTAAAATATGTGACTGCTTTATCTGGTATAGAAATAAAAGCAAATTGGCATGGTAACGTACTTGGCAACGAAGTAGGAAAAAGAAAAAGTTCAATTAGTTAATATGAAACTTACGCGCAGTTTTTTTTTTTTTTTTTGCCAGTAAGCAAATATCGAACGTTTGCATTAAACACGTCTATAGAAATTAAATTAGAAAAAAAAAACATGATATTGTAATTTAGGCGTTGAAATAATAAGCATTAAATATATACATATATATTTATATATATATATATATGTATATATACGTATATGTGCACACATAATAACTATTGTTATCACAATGGATAATGCAGGAAATGCCTTTTTGACAGAGCATTTACAATATCCTCCAATTGCCTTAATTGATGACATAATAAACTCGGTAAATGAAATTTTATATAGATGTACATCTGCGATAGAAGCGTTTTTACAAGATAGAGTACAAGCTATAATAGAGGAAGAAGTATCGAGAAAATTAGTTAAGGAGGATAATATTATAAATAGGGAAGAAACATTAATTAGTGAAATTGAAAAAGGTACTGCTCATTTAGAATTGATGTTAGAAGCATCTGTTGATAAAAATTTTGATAGATTTGAACTTTATGTACTAAGGAATATTTTAACTATTCCGTCAAATGTTATTGAGAAAGGTGCTTTTAGACTTGAACACCAAGATAATATTACATCTGAAAGTATTTCTAAAGATCATATGTTTAATAAAGGTTTATTAAAAAAATTAATTGATTTACAAAATAGATATAAAGAAGCTTTAAGTAAAAGAAAAAAATTTAGATATCAAATTCATCAAACTGAAAATATATTGATCCAATTAAATAAATATTTAATTTCATTAAATAATATAATTTCAGATCCTTTATCTTCTTCTGGTTTAGGTGCTTTACCTGAAACTATTTCATTTTTAATTTTGAAAACAAAAGAAATTCTTACAAAAATTAATCAACAAATGGAAATTAATTCTCAAATTGATAATTTTACAAAAAATTATAATAAATCTGAAAAGGTAAAGGTTTTTAGTGAACGAAATAAATATATAAGCGAGCTATCTAAACGTACAATTAATAACATGGGTTTAGTAGCCGAAGATGACAGAGAAATTTCAAATTCAATAATAGAACACGATGCGTTCGAACTAGCGCAAAAGTTAGGTGAGTGCGAGGGTGGGGATGAGATTGAGGGTGATAATGATTAATAATTAATGGTAAAATATTAATTGGATAAATTAATCCAATTAATATATTTATAGATTCGTCTACTCTTTATTACTTGATGTTACCTACGAATCTAGTATGCAGATGCTCACACTGCAATGTACAGTCTCAGTTTGTATTTACAGCTTACAAGAGAGATTATAATGGTTGGGATTGATACTAAATGCATTTTTGAATGATGCAATCAATTTATTCTTAATGGACCTACTAATGGCTTAAGAGCTACACCTTTGTTGCTTAGCAACCGACTATTTCAGAAAGTCAATAGGAGTATTATTATATATATTATTAGAATACAAGTTAGATTATTTAGATTGTATGATATATTATTAAAGGATTATATTAAACGTATACAAGTAGTAGCGAATGCTATCCTATTCTTAGTTGTAAATATAATATAAAAACACACATAGTACAATATAAGTAACCTGTTAATAAATAACTACGTGGATTGGGTAGTAGTTTCCATAACAATATACCTACGAATATGGACTATCAATATAATTCTTAATCTATAAATCTTTATCCATAAATCTTTATTGCTAATACTAAAAACATATACAGAAAATGGCTATTATTGTTCCAGAAAAAAGAATAGTTAAAAACAATCTAACCGAAGCAGCGGAAGTTTACCGTCTTGGTGCTTATACACCTTCGGGTAATTATAATTAAAATTATTTCTGAATTATTATTATTTTTTTTACTAGCTAACTCAAATTATATAGTGATTACAAAAGACCCTGCTGTCGAAAAATATATGAGTATGTGTATATTGAGTGAATATTTATGATAGAATTCTAACATAAAAATAAAATTGAAATTGAAATTTATTTCAATATATTTTAATTAATAGCAATGACTGTAAATAAACCTTACTATTTCGCCGGTACTAAATTCACTCCTAAACGCGCAACAGTTGTATATGCTGCTGTATTTATATTTCCCACATTATTATGGCTTGGTGTGAACAAGTACAAGGTAAGATCCACATGTTTAAACATATGTTTACATATGTTCACATATATGTATATATAATTATATATTATTTATTTATATTTATATATATATACACATATTTCCACAAATCTATACTAACGTCTAGGAAAACTATGTTACTATCAAGAAAAGACAACATCCAGTTGAATAAGTAAATAATTTAATAGCATAAAGCATACGCTTATATATATATATATTTATACATACACACACATTTAAAGTTATACACATTTAAATTAACATTATATTTGTACATAAACAATCTCTACTCCTAATTACGATACCATATCCTTGAACCCCCCTGTGATCTCATTTTCTTCTGTAATTGAAAAATCCCATACATAAGTGCTTCACTAGTAGGGGGACAACCTGGTACATAAACATCAACAGGAACTATCCTATCACAACCACGAACAACCGAATAGGAATAATGATAATATCCACCACCATTTGCACATGATCCCATAGAAATAACCCATCGGGGACTAGCCATTTGATCATATACAAGTCTTAAAGCTGGTGCCATTTTATTAGTTAATGTTCCAGCAACAATCATAATATCAGATTGACGTGGAGATGCACGAAAAATAATACCCATACGATCCTGATCATACCTAGGTGTAGATAAATGCATCATTTCAACTGCACAACAAGCTAAACCGAATGTTACTGGCCAAAAGGAGCCTTCTCTTGCCCAAGCAGCAATTTGATCTGCTGTTGTAATTGCATAATCCATTAAAGAAGAAGGTTTATCTTCACTATGTAAAGGAAATTTTGTTGGTAAATTTGATGATGTTTCCCCATCTAATGATTGTCTTGAATTATGAAAGTAATTTGTCTTTACTAGGTTATTTTCAAACAATCTTGTCTTAATTGGGACTAATGGATTTTTACATTTCTGTAATCCAAAATTCGAAAATTTTATTTGTCTTAGCATGGTATATTATTATGCAATATTTACATATATATAGTTAATTGTATATATAAATATGTGTATATAATTATTTCTATATAATACTCGTTGTCTATATATATAAATCTTTTTGTCTTACACTTTTGAACTTTCTGAAGTCGCTATTTGTTAAAACTCCGTATTACTTGGAACTATGATTCTTGGGAATTAAATTGACAAAAGCATAATTGGATGTTGGTTGGCTTAGTAACAAAATTGTATTACACTGTACAACCCTGACTAATATATTTCAGAAAATTACTCATAATTGTTTAAGTATCCATAATAACGGGTTTCAAATTTACGTCCAGGATATAAAATACAAGATGTCGTCCTTGATGAAGTAATTAAATATTTTAAATAACAAATTAATTGACTATATATATATAAATAGATTAATTAATTAATTAATTAATTAATAGAAATAAAAATATTCCAGCCAGGGATGAGACTTAACGAAATTATTTAAATTTTATGCTAATAATATTTAGAAATATAGAGATATATAGGATATTTATATATTTACAGCAATATTTGTTTTTTTGCTCTTGTTTTAACTGTTTTTCATATTAACTAATCTCACGCGACGACGACTTTATTATTGGCCTTTAATTTTAACCTAATTCACACGTCTTTATTATTGACCTATAATTTTCAAAAGTCATTGGCGGCTATTATACTTTACTAGAGTATAGCATTTAGCTGCTGTTGTCACTATAGAAGGGAGTTTTAGCTGTGTTTGTATTGCTAAATTTATCGCATTTACTAAGAATAGAATTGGATATACAAAACGCATTTTATTTTATTTACATACAAAAACGCATTTATTTTTTTTTTTTTTACATAAAAAATAAATTTATTTACATATATTTATTTATTTACGTATATTTATTTATATACAGATATTTATTTATATATATATATATATATATATATATATACATATGCATGCGAAGCTTTCCATGCCTTAAATAATGTGTTCATCTACTCAGTTGTTGGCTTTAAATTCATGCACACTATTTCACTCAGATTCGTATCCGGATATAATTTTACTCGGTAATGACTCTGTCTCCAATATAATAAAAATATTTAAATATCCATATTCTTTACCAATAACGCATTCAGCCGCTTTTGGAGACAGGTTTGTTTTCATTGATAAACAGCAAAATGTAACCTTTTGGAAATACCACAAAGGCGAAGTTAAACTTAAAGGACATTCAAATTTGGATATTAATGATCCTGTTTCAAATTTATGCTGGAATACTACTCAGACTGCTGTTTATGCTTCTACTGTTTCTGGGAATTTTTGGTTTATATCTGTTTACGACGATTGGTGTAGTAAAATTGAATTTAGAAAACCCGGGTTTAAATCTCTTTCCTGTTGTCCTGCCGATGACACTTTATTTACTTTAGGTTATGAAGATGGAACTTTAATTTTATGTCAAATGTCTATTTCTGGTATCAATATTTATTTTAATTTATCTTCTTCTTATTCAAACCCTTCGTTAATTTCTGATTCTTCTTCTTCTTCCGCAATTATTATGCTTTCTTTTCATCCAACTTCAACCGATATTTCTTCTCAAACTTTAGCTGTATTAAGATCAAATGCAACAATACAGATTTGGAATATTAAAAATAAAGATTCTGCGAAGCTGAAAAGAGTTTTAACTCTTAATTCAAATATTTCTCACATTTCTGATTTGTTAAGTATACATTGGTGTAAAGGTGGAAGATTAGTTTGTGCAACAACTTTTTGTTTAGAAGTTTTCGATCTTCCTAAAAAAAATTCTTCTATAATTGATTATTCTTTAACTGATTTATCTATTCCAACTCCTATTCCTTCTCCCCTAGCTAAATTAGTTGATGTTAATCATTCAATTGCTATTGCTTATGTTCTCTTTTCAAATGGTCTTTTAGCTTCTTATGATATACAGACGAATACTATGACAAATATATCTGATGTAAAATTTTTAGAATCCTCTGCGGATGATTTTTTGAAAAGATCCCATTCTGCTCATTGCAGATCTCAACCTAATTTAGAAAATAACCAAAATAAGCCCTCAATAGATCCAATCTCTAACATTAACGATGTTACCAATATCAAGAACAATCCTGAAATTTCTAACAATACTAATATTGATCTAAATTCCAACTCCAACTCCAATTCTACCTTTAATACTAGCTTGGATGCAGTCATGAATTCAAAATCAAATTTACACCACTCTGCAGGTCAGAAAACACATAAAAGCACTTCTTCTTACTCTTCACTAGCTTTTTCTAGTCAATCTCTTAGATCCCAAGTAAAACCACAATTGCAACCCCTTAACCAATTTCAACAACTACAAACAAAGGAAGCTACTGATAAATTTTCAGATTCTAATCCACTTACAAATCAATTTCAATCCTTCAACCATTTACCAAATAATCAAATAATACAAGAACCTTCTCATTCTGCTGGTATTTTAGATAATATAGATGATGAAGTTGAAACTACCCTTGTTAGAAATTCTTCAACTGATTCAAAAAATTCAAAAGCTTCTAGCTCAGGTGTTTCAAGAGATAGTGGTAATTATGGCTCTTTATCACGTAAGGATTCTGACAGAGGTTTTGTATATCCGAAGCAAATAAATTTATCCAATCAAACTTCTAATATTATTTCAAATCAAACTATTCTATCAAACCAAGACCCAAATTTTATATCTAATCAAAGCTCTTTACCAACTCCAAATCTTAATAATATTTCTAGACAAAACTCTTTATCAAATCAAAATATGAACTTTATTCCGAAATCAAGTCAGAGTTACAGTTCTAATACAAGGTTTCTTCCAAATCCAATAAACCCAATTAACTCTGGTCCTTTTTCAGCTCCACTTAATATAATCACTCATAATCCATTAAAACATACATATACTGATATTGAGGACTCTTCGATTGATTCAACAGATATTAATACAACTTCTCCCTCAACAGCATCTTCTGGTGAAAATACTACGTTAGATAGTCAGAATAAAACAAATAGTTTAGAAGTACGTATTAAGGATTTGAACATCAAAGCTGGATTAGAAAATAGCGATAAAGAAGATTTGGGAGATTTAGAACAAGATGATAGCTTATTTAATAATAATATCAGTATAGGTGAGGTTGAGTATACAGACAAAGAACTATTTCCTTTGTTGTATCGCAGATTTGAAAAACATCCTTATCAAGAAATTTCTCTAGATGATTTAATGTCTATTTCTATCGAAGAATCCTTAGTATATATATTTTTTGGTTCTGAATATGGATCTACTTTATCTGAAGTAATGAATTATGATATTACTTCAAAGAATAATACAGACGATTTTATAAGAAATATTTGGGCAAATAAGGTTGATTTACCATCTTTTATAGAATTTTCAAATGCTACCGAAGGATTAAAAGTATCTCATGATTGGTTAACTTTATCTCTTATGTTGCCACGCATTAGAGAGTGTCAGGGGAATGAAAAGGATTATCTTGTTCAATTGTTTAGTGAACGTGAAATTAGAAATAGATTTATGTTACCACTTGTGACATTGTATGCATTAAACGGATTCACTTCTGAAGCATTAAGTCTTTTAACTTCTGAAGATCGATATTTTGATGCATTTTTATTATTAATCTCCTTTCATGACGATAGAGAAGAAAGGTTTGAACGAATTCAATTAAGTAGTCAGCTTATTATCAGATTACTCACAGAATGGGAATTAAGAGAGTCTAATAACAAAAATTATATAAGTACTCAGATAGCATTAAAATGCAGGCAAGCTATTAGTCTTATTAATGTCTATTTGGAAAAATTAGAAATCGAACAAGAACGTATTAATGGAGAAGATAATGATAATAGAACTGGAAAGAGTTATAACGACCAATCATTTGAGAATGGTAGGACTTCATCTGGCAGTGATAGTAATCCTAATAAATATTCTAATAATGATGGAAATACAATGGGCTCTTCAGAGAAAGCTATAAGAGTAAGGAAACCAACGATTTTTGGACATGGAGTAGGTTTGCCAGCGAACCCTAAATCATTAATGCCGATTCATTCTACTTCAAAGCTTTCAAGGTCTAAATCAGAAAACATTAAGGTTAATTTAAATCCTAAAGTTATTAAGTGAGTGGTTGAATTGGAGATTTCTGGTATTTAGTATTTTTTCTTTTTCTTTTTATTCTTTTTTATTGCTTTATTTATGCTTTATTTATGCTTTATTTATTGCTTTATTTATGCTTTATTTATTGCTTTATTTATTTTATTTTATATGATTCTTATCAAGTTGTATTTGAATTTTTAACTATTTTTTTTTATTACTTTTTGATTACTTTTTAGTGCACTTCCAATTCTCTACTTGTATAACTAATCATCTACCATTTTTACTGTTTGTTTATTAATTGTTTTTTTTACTTTACTGTTACTTTATATTTTTTGGATTATATTATACAGATTATATTTTTATTTTATTATATAGATTAGAATAATAATTATTTTTTTTTTGTTTTTTTTGTTTTTTTTTTTGCTTATTCTTTCATACTGTTATGTTTTTGGATTTCATTTAAAGCAGATAATAAAGAAGGATTATTTCTGCATAATAGTTTTACATCATCTGTTGTGATTTTATTTCTATTTGCATGTCTGGATATATTATTAATAATAATGATAATAATAACATAACATAACATAACATAACATAACATATATTAAAATGCACAGTACACACCTTGCAAAATGCTCTAAATCTTTACCAATACAAACTACATACATAACATAACACATAGGAATTAGAAGAAAAATACACAAATATTTATTTATTTTGTTGTTTTTGTATGCAAAGCAGTTATTACTTACTTATTTTATTGTATATAAAATTCGTAAGACCAGCAACAAATTCTGGAGTAACTTTAATGTTTTTTCCTCCTAATTCGTTTTGAATTATATTTTCAACTAATTACAGGGGTTGTTAATAAATAATATATAATAAATAATATATAATATATTATATAAAAAAAATATAAATATACCTGAAAGCCATACTGAAGCTTTGAGATGCTTTAAAGTTAACAATTAAGTAGATAAATAAATAAATAAATAAATAAATAAATAAACAAATTTATAAGTATTTAAACACAAACTCATACTTCAGTGATTTGTAAATCTTTACCAGAAACATTTTCTTGATCGATTTCCATTTTTAAATCAAGTCATTAATTTGTAGTTAGTTTTGAAATTAACCTGGTTGTTGGGAAGTAGTCTAATCGCGACTATAGATCTTTTTTTTTATTTACAGCTATTTGTATTTACATTTACATTTACATACATATACACATATATTTATATACATATACATTTATATACATATACATATATACATTTACACAAATACATATATACACACAATGGCTGTAAAAGACGTGCTTAATGATACATTTCAAAAATATTCTGTTAAAGATTATTATGTTTTGTTTATTATTGTAGCTGGATATATTCTTCTAAGACCTAGAATAGTTAAATTATTTTCTAGTAATCATAATCCAGCAGGAAACGAAACTACGAGTTCTATTGGATTGGACGGGACTGGAGGGGATTCTAGTGATGAGGAGGATGGAAATCAAGACGGGAAAAATGATATTTCTAATGCTTCTTGGGGAAATCTTGCACGAAGAAGACAGAAGAAACAGATAAAAATACTTAAAAAGAATTTAATACGAAAAGCTGAAATGGAAATAGAGGATGAAAGTGACAAAGAAATCGAAGATTTATTAGAAGATTGATATATATGTACTATACTTTATCGCGTAAAAGTAATTATTACAACTATGACTCAAGTGGTTTAGAAGTAATTTATCTGTATATATTTACTATATATATGATACTATGATATACTATGATATACTATGATATATACTATGATATATACTATGATATATAATCAATGTGTATAATAGGTGATTTGAAAATATAATTATAAAACAATTATAATTATAATTATAAAATAAATAATAGAATAATTATAGAGTAAATGATAAACGTAAACAATAACGTAAACAATAAATAATATAAATAACATAAACAATAACAGTTGTATAAACAATCAACTACGTGTATACTATATTAATCACGTAAATTAAATTTATTTTAAATATCCAACAACGAATCAACTCTGTAACTCCTTTAACCGTGATCTCATCGTTTCTAACACATTATCTATGTCAGACGATTCAGTTATATTGTTTTCTTTATCTACTTCATTATTTTTATCAATAATGTGTGCAGTTATATTGTTTTCTTTATTTACTTCATTCTTTGTATCAATAATGTGTGGAGCGTTGGGTAATTTGGAATCCAAAGATGCATTTGCTTTAGTATTAGCACGAGAAGACAGCTCGAGTAAAATTTTATCAATTTCAGCGTCATCCTCCTCAATTTCATCATCAATAGTGTCTAATGTATCTTGTACCATTTCATTTATAACACCAGTTTTCATTAATTCTTGACTGAATTCTTGCATTGAACCAGTTAAAACCGATAATTTTAAAACATTATTTATATCCTTCATAATACTTGAACTAGATTTAATATTTCCTTGTATTTTTTTTATTGCAAAAGCTTCATTCATTTGCATACCTATTGAAGCTAATTGTGCTTTTGATTTATATAATCTTTCTCTTTGTCTACGTAAGTTATATAATTCTTTTGCTAATAGTTTTGCTGATTTATTATCGTCTCTTTTTAATGACTGTTTAATACCAAGTTTTGCTTTATTTTCTAATGTTATT
The DNA here is from genome assembly GCA_030573245.1 of Ascobotryozyma americana. Taxonomy (NCBI): domain Eukaryota; kingdom Fungi; phylum Ascomycota; class Trigonopsidomycetes; order Trigonopsidales; family Trigonopsidaceae; genus Ascobotryozyma; species Ascobotryozyma americana. The sequence continues at coordinate 13,369 of JAJMCZ010000107.1, read as the reverse complement.
AATGAGTTTAAATGTTTATCCAATTCTCTTTGATTTTTTCTTAATAAAGATTGGCATTTTCTCATCTACGAGTTAGATGAAGTTAATTAAAAGGATGAATTGAAAAGGTGAATTAAAAAAAAATAATTAAAAAAAATTTAAAAATAAAGTGAAAATAAAAGAAAAAGAAAAAGAAAATAAAAGAAAATAATAGAAAATAAAAGAAAATAAAAGAAAAGAAAATAAAAAAAAAAAAAATAAAAGAAAAAATAAAAACACAAATAACACAAAAATATATAAAAAACCACTTTACACACCTACCTGTTCTTTTGGATCTGGCCCCCAGATCATTCGCTTTACTGTTTCCATATTAAAAAATACTAACTATACTAGCATTATATTTTCCCCCCTATAACTGCAATATAATTAATTAATTTTAAATACAAACATAAACCAATATACTATTAAAATTAAAATAAAATAAAATTAAATAAAAATAAAAATAAAAATAAAAATAAAAATAAAAATAAAAACAAAAATAAAAATAAAAATAAAAACAAAAATAAAAATAAAAATAAAAATTTATTTCATTGTAATTAAATAAATGTAGTTTATTTATTTAGTTTATTTACTTAGTTTTTATTCTTTCTCTATAATAGTAGTAAATTAGGAACGTTAATTAGCTTGATATAGTCATCTAGTCTAGTTGCTAGGTGATTTTGTCATTTTTAACGGTATTTTATGTAATATATTATAAAATTACCTTGTTTTCTGACTAATTTTATATGGAAATTGATTATTCTTGAAGATTATTTTAATCAGATAGGATTTTTGGTTGTTTTTTTTTCATCTTTTTTTTATCTTTTTTTATTTTTTTTCATCTTTTTGTCTTTTTTTTGTGTGTTTTATTTTATATTCATTTCTACTTTTTTTTTTGAATTTTTTTTGAATTTTTTTTGAATTTTTTTTTTGAATTTCTTACAATTTCTTACAATTTTTTTGAATTTTTTTAATTTCTTTAATCTTTTTAATCTTTTTAATTATTTCAATCCTTTCCATCTTAATTAGTACAAAATGCCAAAAGAAATAAAATCCAAAAACGAAAGAGAAAATAAAAATGAAAGAGAAAATGGAAATCGACCAATATATTGGACAATTTTAAAAAATATTTTAATTTTTGCTTCGATTCAATTTCTCATTTCTCAATTTATGGGAAATAAAAATAGCAATAAAGACACCAATAAAGTTGATAATCTTGATAATGTAGGCAATTCAATAAAAAAAGAAACTTTATCTAAACCTGATAGTAATGGTAATAGCAATAGTAATAGCAATAGTAATAGTAATAGTAATAACAACAATAACAACGTAAACAATGTTAATGTAAATGATTCCCCTTTATTAATTAATCCATTATGGCAAAAAGATCAATTATTAGATTATTCTTTTTATATTTCAGATTCGTATTCTTTTCAAAATGATAGCAATACAATTAATGTTTTGTCTCTTGATAATGTTCCTGTTAATTCAAATTTCCAAGAAATTGTTTATTTGAATTTACCTGTATCTGATGTGAGTCGTATTTGTTCATCTTTATTTATAATTATAATTAAATAAAAAACATTTCTAATATCCCATGCTAACTGTTAGAAAATTAAAAAAAACGGGACAGTTTTTGGTCATTTATTTGTAAATATACCAGGAGCAATAATTGATCAAAGTTCTCCAAAATATGATTCTAAAAAAGCTATACATTATGTTCTTCCTTTATCAAAATATCTTCCTAAAAAGAAAGAAATCAAACAAAAACATTTATTACATTCTGAAGATGAAAATGAAAATGAAAATGAAAATGAAAATATAAGTGAAAATAATAATAAACAAATCGTCGATCAACAAATTGTTTCTTATTGGCATCCAAATATTTCAGTTGCGATTGTTGAATCCTCAGGTTCATTAAAATATAAAGATTTGTCTCCAATAATTCAACAATATATCTTTTTAGAAAAAACTCCTTATACTGATGAAAATAATCAATTAGTAAAACATTATTACCCAATAGTTTTTAATAATAAATTTTGGCATCTTCGTTCACAAATGCAAGAAATTAATTCAACTACTGATACTTTACCTTTATATTTTACTTTTTACACTACTTCTTTTTTTAAATATCAATTACTTGCATCTTTTGATTTTGGAATGGAACAACAAGAAAATGCTGGTGCTGCTTCCCCTGCTGATTTTGAAGAATTAAAAAGAGTCCTCTTAGAAACAAATCCATATTTATTACTAATTACTGTAGTTGTTTCTTTATTACATACTTTATTTGAATTTTTAGCTTTCAAAAATGATATTTCTCATTTTAAAAATAAATCTAACAATGTTGGAATTTCTTTAAGATCAATCATTGCAAATGTTTTCATGCAAACAATTATATTTTTATATTTATTAGAAAATACGGAAAATACTTCTCTGATGGTTTCATTAACTCAAGGAATATCAATTTTAGTAGAAGCTTGGAAAATTACAAAAGTAGTTGATGTTAAAATTATTCCAAATGAAAATAATTCTTTTTTTTTATTACCTTATAAAATACAATTTAAGGATAAATATGTTTTATCTGATACTGAAAAAAAAACTAAAGAATATGATCAAATTGCATTCAAATATTTATATATTGTTGCTATACCTTTAATTGGTGGTTATTCGATCTATTCTTTAATTTATGATACACATAAATCATGGTATTCTTTTATTATAACAACTTTAGTTGGTTCGGTTTATGCTTATGGGTTTTTAATGTTAGTACCAAGTATTTATATTAATTATCGTTTAAAATCCGTTGCACATATGCCTAGAAGAGCAATGGTTTATAAATTTTTAAATACTTTTATAGATGATTTATTTGCTTTTGTAATTAAAATGCCTTTACTTCATAGAATAGCAACTTTGAGAGATGATATAATTTTTTTCATATATCTTTATCAAACTTGGATCTATAGAGTAGATTATGCTCGTATAAATGAATTTGGTCAAGCTGGAGAAGATGATCAAGAAAATGATGATCAAAAAGAAAATAAGCCAAAAGAGATTACTTCGTCAAAGACATCAAACAAACCAAATAGAGATACTAAATCAAATATAAAAATTGAAGCAAAGAAAGATAAATAATCTATCAAAGTAATTCTATCTCTATAATTAATGTTTAAACTTTTTTCATCTTTAATTCATATCTATTTATTAAAAACTTTTTTACTAACTGTTAATTTTTACTTATCAAAAAATAATAAAATTATCTATGAAATTTCTTCTTATTCTATTAAATAAAAAATAAATAAAATAAAACAAATTAATTTAATAAAAAAATATCTAACTAATTATACACATGCACTAAATGTATCTTGAACTACGCTTATAATTTCCTTTTTAGATAAGCAAACATCGATATGTGAATTAAGTATTTGAATATCACCTTCAATTTCTCTATCACATATAGGACATGAAAAGAATTGTTCAAACTTGGTCTTTGATTCAGATTTCAAATCAATACATAAATTAATATGTCTATTGTATCCATAAATAGAACATATTATAGGTTGATGGCAAACAGGACAAAAGAATTCTGAACATTTGCTCTTTGGAAAAGAACTGGAATTAGAAAACTCGTCATAAGGATCGTGTGCGTTGAAATTATTTATGTTCTCACCATTAGACTCTTCTGTATTAATAGGATTATTTAGAGAATCCATCTCACATGTAGTAAAATATATTTTTTTTGTATTCTTTTCGTTATCATTAAAAGTATTCAAACTTCTTTTTTTTGTGAAACTATCTGTTTCGATATCATTAAATTCGTTAAATTCATTAGGTTCATTAAGTTCATCAAGTTCATTAAATTCGTTATCATTATTGTCATTATTATTATTATTATCAGTATATTTTTCATCTACGTGAGAATCGTAATCATTTTCTATTCTTTTATCAAAATCAACATTATGACTGATAATGCCCGAATGGCTTTCCAAGTCAGATTTTAGTTGATCGGACTCATTAGTATCAAAACTAACTCCTGCATCACTTTTTGTTTTTTTATAAATTTCATCATTTGACTCAAATCCTTCTTCAAACTCCTCTTCACATTTTTTATACTCCTCATCTTCATTATCCACAAAGTCGTCATTATTTACACCAAAAGCTTGAGTCAACATTGAGGTTGTATTTAAATCATCAAATTGTAAATTATCATTAGTATCTTTTTGGGATAAAATCATCGAGTTTACTTTATTTAAATCCAATTCATTACTTTCACTACTTTCCATGGTAGAATTACTTTCAAAATTATTTATCGAAGATTTAACATTCTTGTGTTTCAATTCATAATTTAAAAAAGAAGAAGATTGTTTAAAATTAGCAGACTTTTTAAACATATTTCGAATATCAGATTGTTTGTATTTTTCAATTGATTCAAGTTGAGATACTTTTAAACCCATAAGTCTGATACGTATAGGTAATTCCTTTTCAAGAAGCTGTAATCCGTAATTATATAGCTCTTCTTTAGTATGTACAGGTTTTGGAAGAGAAAGTTGACGAGTTAAAACAGTAAAATCATGAAGTTTTAATTTTAAATGCAATATTTTGCCTGCAATAGCCTTTGGTCTCATATCTTCAGCAAGACGACAAGCAGTTTGCCAGAGCTTGTCTTTTAACTTATCTTGTTGATATATGTCTGAAAATGTTTCTTCTGTTCCAATCGATTTCCTTTGAAGTTCTGTATATGGAGAAATATCTGTAGAACCTAAACCTAAATAGCATTGAGATAACATTTGAAAATTGGAAGAAGATAATACAAGAGCTAATAAAGCACGATTAGGGAAAAAATCGGCAGCAGTATGAACATCTAAGGCTTCGAATTTTCTTTCCATAACTCTTCCAATTCCATGGATTTTTCTAATAGGTAAATTACGTAAAAAATCTTTAGCTTCATGTGGTAAAACTGTGAATTGGCCATTTGGTTTATTAAGGTTTGAAGAAACTTTTGCTATTCGAGCATTAGGGCCTATACCAGCAGAAACAGTTATCAAAGTTTCTTTATGGATTCTTTCACGAATTTGATGAACTAAATCTTGATAGTCAGTTATATTATGATCCTTTAAATATTGTGTAATTTCCATATAAGCTTCATCTAAACTAGCCATATTAAGATTTGGATCGTATTCTTTTAGTATTGAAAAAATTATTTTTGAAATTTTTTTGTATTTTTTAAAATTTGTTGGTAAAACAGTAAGTTCAGGACAAATGTGTTTTGCAACGTGTACAGCCATTGCAGATTTTACACCTTTTGATCGAGCAATATAATTACAAGTATTTACTACAGCCGAGAGACCTGAACCAGCAACAGCAAAAGGGATATTTGCTAGTTTAGGGTTATCTAATAATTCTACGGAAGCGTAAAAGGCATCAGCATCTACATGGACAAATACTCTAGGGGGGCCAGCAAAAGATAATTCTAATTGTTTTAAATCTTTATCTATTGATTTTTCCAAAATATCTTTTAAGGATTGGTTATTTGATGAAGATATGACTGGTTTTTTTAATTGGTTTTTAGCTTTTTCTACTGAAAGTAATAAATTATCAATAGATTTTTGAAGTTGGGCATCTTTTCTTTTTTCAGATTCATAAAATTTTGACCCTTTAGTAGCTTCCAATATTTTTGCAGCAATTAAATTTTTATCTGCATCTTGTCCTTGACCACATTTGTGAGTAGCCGGTCCTAATAATCTATGTGCTAAGGAAGGAAGTTTGTTGTCCATGGGTTTATCAGTCTCTTTAATCTTTTCTAATCAGTGTTAATAACCAGGGAAGAGGTATGTTGTATATACAAATATTTATAACAATGTAAATAGATATATAAACGGTAATGTAGTATTCTAGTAATTGCAGGGTTAAGTACAGGCAGCTGTTAGGGAAGGTTTGTAGTGCGCAAAATAAAGCTGAATTCCTAGATACACATGAGCTTATATAAGCAATTCACACTGCTATATATATTTATATATTAATACAGGTATAAATATTATCCTAGACATGTTTGTTAGAGATGATATAAAGGAAAGGAAGAAGAAAAGTGGGAGAAGACGTACTTATATAGTGGTTTGTTGAGAAGAAAATGGATGCTTTATAATTTATTTTCATGCACTTTTGCCTTTAATTTGTATGTTGATTTGTATGTTGATTTGTATGTTGATTTGTATGTGGTTTGCCTATAATTTGCTTAAAAGTTGCCTATAATTTGCTTAAAAAGTGCTTAAAAGTTGGCATTTATTTGCTCATTAATCTATGCAGCAGCATCAACCATACCACACATAAATAACTGCATCGGTTCTTTCCCCTTCGGATATATATATATATATATATATTTATATATATATATAATGAAGAGTTTTGAGAAAGATTAGTAAGCACATTAGATATATTATATAACCAGATCCGGGTAAACTAGTCTCACGTGATGCTAGCAATATGATTCTTTTGTAAACCCAGTTACCCGGATAGGTCTTTAACTGAACCAGAATTAGCCTAGCTCATTTAAATTAAAAACCCATAGCCAAGAAATTAAATTGAACTTAAATTACCTTTAAAAACTACCTATAAAAAAAAAAAAAAATTCTTTTTAAAGATTACTTAGTAATCGGTTTATACAAGCATTCATTTCTATTTTATAGTAATAAATGTATTTTATATAGTGTCTGCTACTAAAGTGAATTTATTCGCATACGGTCTGGTCTGGTCGGTCGGTATACACTGCATAGTAGGATTTATTTATTATATACTGTAGAGTTTATTTATTGGAATTATTTGTTGGAATTATTTGTTGGAATTATTTGTTGGAATTATTTGTTGGAATTATTTATTAGTATATTTATAGTATATATTAAATACCCATAACTAATGCATCCACAGCCGCAAATAAAACAAAAATCAAATTCTACAATATCAACATCTACATCCAGTGCGAAAAATAATTATTTTTCGCCAAAATTAAGTAAAGCCCATTCTTATTCAAAAGTTCAACGTGTTTTAAATCATTCAAATAATGATTTTTATTCAAATATACCTTTAAATTCTCAAATACATGAAAATCCACTTCCTCAACCACATCCACATCCTCTTAAATATTCAAAATATGCTAAAAATGATAGGAATGATAATAAACATGATAAACCATGTGTAACTTCAACAGAAAACTCAGTTAATTATAAATTTTCTTCTACTTACAATAATAATAAGGAAATACATTTAAAAAAAAATTCACATCATACAATAAATCATCCTATTTTATACAACAATAATCATAATAATAAGAGCAATACCAACGGCAATACGCCATTTATTAAAATTAAAAAAAAAAATGCTTTAGCTATAGATTTAAATCCACCTCCAGATGAAATTTATTCACAAATAAATTCAAAAAATTCAAAAAATTCATCTCCTTCATCATTAAATAATTCCAATACTTCAAATTTTGAATCCTCTTCATATATATCAAATAGTCCAAAATTACCAACTCACAGATTACCACAAAATAGATTAACGTCTAATCAAGAAAATTTATCACCAAATACTGAAAGAATTGAAAGAAAAATGATGGATCTAGAATTATCTAATTCTTCACTTTTATCATTAAACAAATCTTTAGAACGTAGAATTTTAAAACAAGAAAATTCAATAACAAATTTAAATTCAGCTCTAGACAGATTTGCAGGAATATATAATTTTGATAAAGAACTAGAAGAACTTCAAATTGAAGAATTAGAATTAGATTCAGATTCTCCAGAAAACGATTCCAATGATGCTTCTCATGATAAATTGATTTCTTCTTTACAATTTAGTTTACAATCGCATAAGAATTTTTTAGAATCAATGGAATATATTTCAACCACTTTAACTCATTGTATAAACATGACTACTTTATTAACAAAAGAAGCACAAAATGCTTTAAATTCACCAGCTGATATAAAGTCAAAATAATCCATTTATATTTTATTATACCATTAAAATGAATGACACAAAATTATTGATCTTCTTATTATGCATTATTTTTTTTTCTTAAATAATTTTTATATGTTTATTGTCTTTTTCTTTTTTTTTTTTTTTTTTTTTATGTTTAATGTTAATTGTTTTTTTCTTATATAATTTTTAATGGGCTTTTTTCGGTTTTTTTATTGGCTTTTTTCTTTTTTTTTACATTCTTTTCCTCCCATTTTGTTAAAAGATTTTCAAAAATATAACCTTTTGAACAAAATATCCCCAAAGATAAGTTTAATTCATTATATGAGTTGCAGGCTATTATTTACTCTTTAATTTTTTATTCTCTTTTTTCATTGTTTTATTATTTTTCCGCTTTTATTTTATTTTATTTTATTGCATTATCGGTTATTCATTATCAGCATATAGGTGTACTTTGATTTAATATTAATATAAATTAATTTATTGTTCATTTTATTGTTCGCTTATTGATTATCTTTATATTTCATTTAGTAACATAATAAATAGTCAATATTATTTAATCATATTAACATGCATATTAATAATAATTTCAATCTCAAAAGCATGCACCATATTTACCAAGATTATCATTAAGAGCTCTCATAAGATTCCGTACCTCAGTATTCGTTTTCATACCAAATTTAGAAAAAGCTGCTTTATCCATACGATCAGAAAGTGTCATATCTAAACTAGCAAACGCACACATAGTTAAGTTATTTACATGTAAATCAACGACACTATTCAAATGAGCTATAGCAGATATGGCATTATCGTCATCTCCTAGACAAGCTTTCCCCCATGAATTCCAATCAGTTGGCCTATGCTTTTTGTATTCTCCTTCTAGTAAGTCTTTGTCCTGGAATTTAGATCTATTATCAAAAATATTTAATTTGCATTTATCAGAAGAAAAAACATCTGATGGGGATGAATCATCAAAGTCTTCAAATAAAGGAGATTTTTTTTTATTCCATGCAAAAGCTTCAAAATCAAAGTTGTTGTCCTCATTTCTTGAAAAATTTGATTGTATTGGAAGTTCCATATATGAATTATTATTGATATGATTATTTGATAATGCAGATGGAGAGTCATAATCAGTAAATGAAGAATTATTCGCATGATTAGAATAATTATTTTGAGATGGCATCACACCTTCTATAGCTTCACCTTTATCTATTGCTTCTTCATCAGGAAGTGCATGAAATAATTTAAGAAAAGGAATAGATTTGTCAACAATTTCATCATATTTAAAAGAAGATAAATTTATTTCATTTAATAAAGAAGCTAAAGAGAATCTTGAATATTGGGATATAGCAATTAAAAAAGATATTATATCATTACCATTTATATAACCATCATTATCTACATCCAAAGCATTAAAAAACAATTCCAAAGTGGGAATATTTGGGAATATTATAGGACCATGACAACTTGAATATGTTACATTCCTTTCAATAGGACCAAGTAGATTTATGCCACTAAGAAATTCTTTAAATGAAATTATACCATCTTTATCTTGATCATACATTAAAAACAACCTTTCAGATATAAGATTTAAAAGAGATTGATTTTCAGATAACGCATATTTGTAAGTATCCTTTGAATAATAAATTGAATTATCATTTATTTCTGGGACAGGCGGAATTACAAAAAGTTTAAAAATCGAAAGGTCAAATCCAGCTTCTAAACCCCAAGAGTCATTCGGATTAATTTTATTCACTAAATATTTAAAATGATGATATCTAGCTTCAATCAAAAATTTTGGTATTCTAAATTTAAAATAATCATAGATAGTATTTAATTGATTGTTTGAAAGCCTATTCGGTAATAAGGAAGCAATTTTTGCATTTTCAGGATATATTTCGATAGTTGAATTTGCCAATAAACCTTTATTAACATTATATAAAGTTTGTTTAAACCGAGGTACTGAAACTTTAATTTGCACAAAAAGATGTGAATTTGGGTGAACACCAGAAATATTATTACAATTTGTACATAAATCGTAATCTGAACAAGTTAAACAATGATACCTAAACCCGTATATTGGTAATTGATTACAATTATTACAACCTATGCCAAAATGTATTATTTCAAACATTCTTTTTCTATATTCTTTTTTTTCTTCTTCTTGCGCTAAACGTAATTTTTCTATTTCTGGACTAGGAGAGATACTGTTTGCATTTGAAGCAGCACTATTGTTACCATTATTGTTGACATTATTAACATCACCCAATCCATCAAATAATTCATCAAAACTCCTCAAATGTTCTTCTCCGATTGTTTCCATTAAGTTCCTTAATAATTCATAGTTTGTTTCAGCATCTAGATTATTTTCTTCATTATTTAAGACATTCCTAATTTCTCTTTGTCTGGTTGATTTTTTTTTTCTCTTTTCATTGTATTTTATTATTGGCCAAATATAGTACCAAACGCCATATAAAGCAATACTTGTTGAGAAGACTATTCCCAAAGTGTTCACTTTATTCATTTTATCTCTTGATTAATTTAATTCTTGAGTGTATTATGTTATGTGTTTGCTTACCTTTTTTAATTATAGGATTTATCATTTATATATTAAATTATTTAGTTAATTTACAAATTTGTAGTTAAAAACCTTAATATACTAAATGAAGCGCTCTAACTAGTTTTTTAGACGTTATTTTAAAAAAACTCTCTCAAAGGAAACACAAAAAAAAAGTATATCAGATCAACAGTTGTCCTAGCAACCTTCTTGCTTGATAAGCTTGCTCACGTGACCAGTGTACCTGCTTCTGTACAACTTCATTTAACAGAACACTTTATTCTTCCACAGAAGACGTTTTTCCAATCAGACCGAGATGTTTTTTTTTCTCAGCAGACTGGTAATTAATGAATTTAGAAGTGGTTAAAAAAACATCATTTTTCCATTATAATAAAAAAATAAATAATAAATAAATAAAAAGATAAATAAAAAAATAAATAAAAAAATAAATAAAAAAATAAATAAAAAAATAAATAAATAAATAAAAAATAAAAAAATAAATAAAAAAATAAATAAATAAATAAAAAATAAAAAAACTGTTGTTAACCAGATTCATATTACTCCTTTTACTATTTTCATACTTTTTTTATATTGAATACAAGTAAATGGATCAAATATTGTTTAATCACAAGACATGGAGTATATAAATATTAAATACATGTACGCGTTATAAATATACAAAGTAGCTTTTGTATAGCTGATTTGCACAGAAATGTGTGGTGTATTCATTAAATATAAAAAAAATATTATAAATATAAAAACTATCTAAGCGAAAGTAACTCATTTCAAATGATATAATGTAATTAAGTAAGATTAAAACATATCATAACTTTCTGCGTAAAATCCATATAATAAAATAAAATGGTGAAAAGAGAAAAAAAAAAAGCTTATAAACATTGCTCATTTGTAAAGTCTACATAAGTTAAGATTAATTTCCCATTTGTAGTAGGATTATTTCAAATTATGATAATAATAATCTATAGGAAAAACATCTCATTATTTGTAATACGATTATAAAAATAAATATTGGTAAATTAATGGCAAACTTTATAAATATTTATAAAAACTACCAACTTTAAATTGAAAAAAAAAGAGATATTTATATCAAATTATTCATTATTAACTTGTGCTATTGTTTATTCACATATCATACTTAATTAAAACTAATTAATATATATATGTATGTATATGTATAAATCGCATTGCTAAAAAAAAAATTCAATTTTCAAAATAATAAATAACATTATAAAAATACACAAATTTTATTAAATTAAACCAAACCAAACTAAACTAAACTAAACTTAACAAAATTATATTAAAAAAATTAGAAAAAAAGGCTATTGAATAAACAATACTTTTTTAATAATTGATATTAAATATATTTCGCTTTTTCAGAACTTTTTTCAACCATTTTATCAGCTTTCTAATATTCTCGCATATGAAGCCGACGAAGAAACTATAAAAAAAAAAAAAAACTTCCTATTAAATTTTTTAAAATACCCAATTGATAATTAACCTTGCCTTCGTAATGTAGATAAACAAAGCATAAATACTAAATGCATTTTATACCGTGTAATCTTTCATGTAAATAAATACACATTTGATGATAACAGTTTAAAAACAACCCGAAAATCTAGAACCAACATCATTTACAAATGAGTAGGAGTTAGTACCATTAGGATAAGTCAAGCTTATATCAATCAAGTAAGGTCCTCCGTAGTTGGTCCATACAAACCTAAGAGGAATAATAGAGCCCTGAATAGCATAAAATGCATATGCCGCATTTTTATAGTGATAACCACCACTTTGGGCATAATAATTTGGAGCAATCAGAGTGACAGGAGTAAGCTGACAACAATCATAACCATTTGGACCAACATAACATTCTAACGAATTATCTACTTTTAAATTAAAAGTATATACACCAGTTTGAGGTACAGAAAAATATCCAGTATATACTATCGTAAAATTATCATAGGCGATCCTCATGCCATATAAAGGAACTATACCTAGCATTGGTGGACTTCCGGAAGCATAAAAAGAGCCTACGTTTGTAGCAGATGAAACTACATTTTGTGTCCAATACTGTGCAACAGAAGAGCCACCTATTGGCTCAATCCATTGAGGGATACGAGAAGCTGAATACAACGAAACATTAAAACCTTTATTAAATACAGTGCCACTATTAGTACATCCACTAATATAATTAGAAGGATAAAATAAAATGACATCAAGTCTTTGGGCGCAAGCAGAATTATAATAAGGTTCTAAAGAAGAAGTAGTGCGCTCCACACTTCCATACATAGCACTTATAGTAGTCGTGTAAGTTGAAACAGGTAATTGAACAAGAACTGTATGAGTTTCTCCAGAAGTTAAAGTAAAAGTAACAATCCCTGGTAAACCTTGCAAGCAAGAACTAGTAGTAACAGTTGCTGGTGGTAACGGACCTGTGGAAGTATCACTAGTCGTAGTTGAAGAAGTAGATGACGGGCTACTAGATGGCAAGCTACTAGAGGGCGAGCTACTAGATGACGGGCTACTAGATGACGGACTACTAGATGACGGGCTACTAGATGACGGGCTACTAGATGACGGACTACTAGATGACGGACTACTAGATGACGGGCTACTAGATGACGGGCTACTAGATGGAACAATAATAATTACTGAAGCAGGAATAGAACCAGAAGGAGGGATTGTAGTTGTAGTTCTAATTGAAACCGTAGTAACTGTTGTAGTAGTAGTAACTGTTGAAGGGGTAGTAACTGTCGAAGGGGTAGATGACGGGCTACTAGATGGAACAATAATAATTACTGAAGCAGGAATAGA
>JAJMCZ010000106.1:0-48023 GCA_030573245.1 Ascobotryozyma americana | reverse complement strand
AATATAAATTAAAATAATAAATTAAATTAAAATATTATAAATTAAAATAATAAATTAAATTAAAATAAAATAAAATAAAATAAAATAAGTTAAAATAAAATAAGTTAAAATAAAATAAAATAAATAAAATAAAATAAATAAATAAAATAAATAAAATAAATAAAATAAATAAAATAAATAAAATAAATAAAATAAATAAAATAAATAAAATAAATAAAATAAAATAAAATAATATAAATTAAAATAATAAATTAAATTAAAATAATATAAATTAAAAAAATTAAAGTTGAAAACAAATTAAAATAAAATAAAATAAATAAAATAAATAAAATAAATAAAATAAATAAAACAAAATAAAACAAAATAAAATAAGTAAAATAAATTAAACCTAAATAAATAAAATAAACAATAAAAACCCCCTATAACCATTAATTGCAATATAAGTATAACACGTATAGTGCAAAAATTCAATAGTTCAACACGTAATGCTAAATGAAAGTAAAACTCACTGTAGTTGATTTAATGCAATTCAACAGAATAGTCGCATGTAGTAATAAATAAATACAATATAGTATAATATAATGTACAGATGAATGAAATAAATATAATATTTATTATATAAAAGTATACAAAGAAGAACCCAAGCTTCCCAAATGCGAGTATGTAAACAAAAAGTAAACAATTAAGGAAAAACAAGCATTAATTCTTCTTCACTCACACTGTGTGTGTAAGTGTAAGTGTAAGTGTAAGTGTAAGTGTAAGTGTAAGTGTAAGTGTATGTCTATGTGTATGTGTATGTGTATGTCTATGTCTATGTGTATGTATATCTATATGTATGTATATCTATATCTATATGTATATGATCTATTTCTTCTCTATACCAACTAGTAATGTTAGACGATGAAAAAGATTAAAAGATCTAATTAAAAGATCTAATTAAAAGATCTAATCAAAAGATCTAATCAAAAGATCTAATCAAAAGATCTAATCAAAAGATCTAATCAAAAGAAGTTGAAAAGACTGAAAAAAAAAGAAAAAAAATACGAAAAATACGAAAAACTCCCCTAATGAGAGACCCACTAGTTAACAAACTTTCTACAAACTATAAATAAGTAGAAAACAAAATAATTTGAAATTTTGATGTTTCTAGTCCTGTAAAATTGAAAGAAACCAAGAAATTAAATGAACTCTATATAATTTCTTATAATTTCTTATAATTTCTTAAGAGTTGCTATGGCAGCTAAATAATTTGTTTTCCATACCCTTTCCATACCCTACCCTATCCATACCCTACCTATATTTATCTACCTACATTTACTACCCTATCCATATCACCTACCCTATCCATATCACCTACCCTATCCATATCACCCACCCTATCCATATCACCCACCCTAGCCACATGACCCTACAACCCTAAACAGCCAGACACAAGACGGTCTCCGCCCTCTAGAAATAATTCATGCAATATAGAATAAATAACATACATAGTAAATAATTATACACAAACGGCATAGCATAGAACCAACCAACTCAAATAATCAAAACAAATCAAAACAACTCAATGGCCACTCGGAGAGGTTGGAAATGCATTGGTGACGGTAATGCATACAAAAAATTTAAACTCAACACCTTAATGCAGAAAAGAGAAGCGGCATCTCTGACGTTGGCACAGTCTATTAAGCAGGGAGAAAGTGCAAAGGCGTTGAAAAAATGGCCCAAACAAAAGATCGAGAAAGGACGGTCTCGGCCAATGATTCCTTACATGTTCAACTGTACTGTGCAGCTTTCTAACGGTGCCACCTACACGAGAAGGTCTCAATTGCCCAGACTGGAGTGGCGGTATATAGTTGATTCGCGAAACTCGATAAAGTGGAACCCTCGCGATCCCTCGGTCAAGTTCGAAAAGAAGAGTGCAACTGGGAAATCTGCAACTTTTTTCAAGAAATACAATCTTGATTCGGATGTAGAGGATCAAAATAAGCTGTCTGCCGTTCAAGGTGTATCCAAGGAGTCAGAGGAAACTCTGAAAGGCGATTCCAGAACGGTAGAGGACGATTTCTTGGATGTAATGGATGACTTGTTTGTAGATTCTCCAACAGAGAAGAAGACAGTCAGTAAAAAGAAGAAGTAATTCATTGTATCAACGAGTAGATGCAGATACAAATACGAGTAACTAATACTAAGTATATAAAAGTAAATAAAGTAATAAAGTAACAGTAAAACAATAAAACAGTAAAACAATAAAACAATAAAACCATAAACAATAAAAACACTAGGCAAACCCCTGCCGGCCGTAGAAAGTTTCCCATATCTCTATAGCCTCCTTCTGTGTCTCAACAGCAGTTTCCAAAAACGTCTCCACAGAAGCATGGAAATCTTCTATCCGCTCCTTAGCAAACCTTTCAAACTCCGAGTGCAACACCTTGCCAATATCGTCAAAAGCAACACGAGTGTTTGCAGACTTTCTCTCCGCTTCACCGATTTCCTGTTCTAAAACAGCTAACCTATCCCGCTGAGTCTTTCCCTGAGATCTGAGTTTATCGAAATTCGCTCTTTTCTTGTTCAAATCAGACTCGGAATTCTTCCATGCATAAAACAGTTTATGTCTTTGCGCAAAGGATTGTCTAATCGATTCTATCAATCTAATATACTCCTCTAAAGTTGCCCCAAGTGTCAACATGTCCTGTAAACCTTGTCTGCTATGAACATCTCTAATTCTGCTTTCAACCTCAGATAAAGCAACTAAAGTGTTTGTTAAAGATTTTGAAATTTCAACCTGAGATAAATTGTAAATTGTTTTTGAAAATTCAGCAGTTGAATCAGAAAGTTCTCTTCTTTGGGTAACAATAATTTCCAAAGATTTTGCCAAACCTCTTAAATGAGAATCTAAATTCTCTATAAAACTTTTCTTCTCAATAAACCATTCATCGGTTTCAATATATTTTGAAGTGAATGAAAAAGCACCACCAAGGGTAGTAATAAAACTTGAAGAAGAAGAAGAAGAAGCAAAATCAGTTTTTTCATCAATTGAATTAAGTTTACGATGTTTAATATCAATATTAAAGGTTTCACTCTCTAAAAAGAGTTGAAAATCTTTATCTAATTGTAATACTGGATGAGAAGCAATTTTATTAAGCATATTTTCTAATGCTCCTCTTCTTGTCTCTACAAAATCTTCAGCAAATCTTCCAACAGCTTGTTTGTCAGGTGGTGGTGGTATAATATAACCGGGATTATTATCCTGCAAAGCATGATACAACCATCTGAAGTCTTTATATCTTCTGGAAACTGTACATTCAGGGTTTCTAAATGCTTTCGAATTTGTTTTGGTTACAACTAGATAGACTGTATGTGCAGATGTAATGTCTCCAACTTTAGTGGGATCACCTACAGTTATTGTAAACCGGCAGATTTTTGCGTCTGCGTTTGTGTTTGCGTTTGCGTTTGCGTTTGCGTTTATTGATTTAGGTTTATTGTTAGAGTTTAGACCCGTTAAATGGGGTGTATCTTTTGAATAATTTGCATTTAAATTGGAATTAGAATTGGAATTGGAATTGGAATTCAAGTTTGCATTCAAGTTTGCATTCAAATTTGCATTCAAATTTGAATTAAAATTCAAATTTTCATTTCCATTTTCACTCCCCTGTAGAGAGGAAAAATCACCAAGAGGATCAGAACCCGATACATCTTCAAATTTTATAGGCTTCCCAACCGATTGCTTCCTAACAACTTTATGGACCAAAGTACTGTTTTGAACATCAGGAAGGTCACTTTTCGAGTTGATTTCACTCAATAGTTGGGAATTGTTTTTCCCATCGGCCGACGAGTCGGTTTTTGCCGTTTCTGGATCACTAATTGGTGATTTCCTAGATAAAGAAACAGCGTCGTTCCATGGAGAAGCGTTAAAATCCTCGTCTGTCATTGTGCTGAGTTGTTTAATTTCTGTTATTTCTATTATTTTTACTGTTTTTTAAACCTTTTTTCAGAAACATATACTGTTGTCAAGTGGTTTTTTATTACGTTTTACGCTTTTTTGTACCTTTTTAGCCTTTTCAAACCCTTACAGGTGTTTTCTTCAACCTCCTTTTTTTTTGCTATCGTGGATGAAAATCGAAATTGCACACTAGCAGGAAGGAAATATACATTTGTTAGAGTTTGGCCGTGTTTGTGTATACTTTGCGTATATTTTGAGTGTATTTTTGTGTATATTGCGTATATTTTGAGTGTACTTTTGTGTATTTTGCGTATACTTTGCGTATACTTTGCGTATACTTTGCGTATATTTTTGAGTGTATTTTTAGTATTACTTTGCACATATTTCTCCTATATTTGCACATATATTTTGCACTCATTGCACTGTCTTCCAGTCTTTGTTTCCTACAGTGTTTTCCTGCAGTTGTTGTTTTCTATAGGTGATTTGTAGTGATTTGTAGTTGTTTAATTGTATTTTGGTGCTTATATTGCTTTGTATTATTGTAAATTGCATACCATTTATATACCATTGCATACCATTTGCATACCATTTCATACCATTTCATACCATTTCATACCATTGACTGTTTACTTTTACTGTTATTACCACTGCCTACTCTTTTCCACTACCATTCACTCCTTAGTTAACTTTTAGTCACTTTAGCTAATTCGCCAACGAATTAACTAGCTACTCAGTTAAAATGACATCCCTGGCAGATATACATGAAGACCTCAAAGCATTGGGCGGCACTTTGTACTCACTTGGGTCATACAAAAAATACTATACTAACATATTGGTAAAAGACAAAGAGGAATCTTATAATTGCCTGGTAAGCCGAGTAAACTACTTAAAACAAGAAATACCAGATAGAATCAAAAAACACGAAGAAGAAGTTGAAAAGGAAAAAACAAACAGATCATTAAACCACGAAGGGTGTCCCGACACATGCATATTGGAACACACCAGAAGAAAAGAATATGACAGAGTAATTGAGATTAAAAGACTTAAAAGAATTGGCAAAATAGCAGAATTGGAAAAAGAACTAAAAATTGGTTTGGAAACATTGAAAACAATTGAAAACTGGTATTTACCACATATTAAAAAAATTGAAAATTGCATAAATGTCAATTGTTATCTTTTTAATTCAATTTTACAATCAACTGGTTTAGATTGGTGGTGTGAAAAAGTATCAAATCTTCCTGATAGGATTGGTATTATCAAGACTAAACATGTTACAGAACTTAAAATTTACAAGGATTATATTGCAGCAGCAAGGGAAAACGAAGAAAATAATGAATCCAATTCAAATATAAATGAATCTGCAAAACTTAATTCATTATGGAATTCATTCAATCCATCATCTTTAGATATGGCTAAAACGATGTCGGTTTTAAAACAAATCACAAGAGATTGGAGTGAAGAAGGTAGTTTAGAAAGAAAAAACACATATGAGGAAACCATACAATATTTAGACAGTTATTATTCCAATTTAAATTTAGGAGAACGAGTGGGAATAACAATTTTAATACCAGGTTGTGGTTTAGCAAGATTGCCCTTTGAACTAGCAATGAAAGGTTTTACAGTTCAAGGGAATGAATTTTCTTATCACATGTTACTTATTTCAAGTTTTATTTTAAATAATTTATACCAACAGCAGGAGGAAGGTGATGATAACGATTTAGTAATTTTCCCATTTATTCACTCATTTTGTCATCAAAGGAGTAGAGATATCCAAACAAGAGTTGTCAAAATCCCGGATGTTTATCCTACAAGTTTGTTTAGAACATTAAGAGAACAAATTTCAAATCTAGGAATTAATCCAGATGTTTCAAATACTATTATAAATGGAAAACGAATTCCAAGATTTTCAATGACTTCTGGTTCATTTACTGATATATATTCAAATTCAAAAGAGGAATGGGATGTTATTGTTACAACTTTTTTCATTGATACAGGAATGAATGTTATAGAATATATAGATTTAATCTACAATGCTCTTAAACCTAATGGGATATGGATAAACGCAGGTCCTATATTATGGCATCATGAAAAGAATGTTAATGTGAAACAGCCTAGAAACAGGTCTACGGAGAATGGTGTAAAAAAATTCGTCTTGGAAATGACAATGCAGGATTTAATAGAAACTGTGAAAAGCAAAGGATTTCATCTAACTCCCTTGAAGAGTGGGGCTAACACAGAAACCAGTACTAATGAGACTACATATTGTTCTGATGTATATGGACTGGCAGAATGGGTATACAAGACTGAAAACTGGGTAGCCAAAAAGGTGCCAGCCTGATCTTTATGGTTGACTACTTTATAATATATTTGTTATTTATATTACTATGCTGTTATTTATTTTACAGTGTAATTCAATATTATTAATTATTAGTATAGTGTTATATTATTACTATTAATTAATTATATTAATTATATTTATTTTTATTTTCTATTTCTTATATAGATGGCATTTATTGCTGCTATTGCTTGCTTTATTATTTTCTTTTCTTATTTTGCTACAGGGACAAAATTGAATTTTGAGTTTGTCTTTTATTTTATTTTAGTTTGCATTTATTTAAACATTTATTAATTATTTGTTTTTCCTATTGTTTATTATTATTTTATTATATATTATTATATATTATTATTATTACTATTATTATTATTATATATTAAATTATATCATATAGTATTTATTATTAATTAGTATAATTTAGTATTTCTTATATAGCATTATTTAATAATAATATTATATTATTATTATTAATATTATTTAATTTTATTATATAATTTATTATTTCTTATATCATATTATAGTATAACTATAGTATATATATGTTATATTATTTTATAGTATATTTTATTATACTTTAAATTATTATATTATTATATTTTATTATATAGTATTTATTATATTAAATTATATTATTATATGGTTTATATAGTATTTTTAATAATAATAATAATATTACTATTACTATTAATTATCTACTAATTAATTATATTTATTGATTTTTATTTTTTATTTTTCCTATATGTCAAAATTTGAATTTTTGTTATTTATCCCATTATATAGCATTTATTGATTGTATACCATTTATTATTGTATAGCATTTACTATATTATTTCCTTTTCTTATTTTGCCATAGGGGAAAAAAGAATTTTGAGTTTGATTTTTATTATTTGTTTATTTATTATACGTAGTATAATAAATAATATATTTTATTATATTTTATTATTATATAGTATTATATAGTATTATTTAGTATTATTTAATTTTATTATAAATTTTTTTTATATACTATTATATTATACTATATTATTATATTAATATTATTATTACTATACTATTATATACTATACTATTATTTAATATTATTATTTTTTATTTATTTTATTATTTATTTTTATTTTTAATTTTAATTTTTATTATATTATATAGTATATTATTATTATTATTCTATATAGTATTTTTTATATATTATTATATATATTATTATACATTATTATTAGAGCCTATTATATATATATATAGTATTATATATTATTATTATTTATAGTATATTATTATATATTATTATATATTATATTAGTATTATTTAGTATTATTATACCATTGTATACTATTTTTAATAACAATAATAATAATAATAATATTATTACTATTACTATTAATTAATTATATTTATTAATTATTTTATTTATTATTTAATTATTCTTATTTTTTAATTTTCCCATATGTCAAATTTGAATTTTTATTATTTATCCCATTATATTAGCATTCATTGTTTATTTATTTAATGCATTTACTATTTATTTATTGTCTTTTCTTTCTTTTGCTATAGGGACAAAATTGAATTTCGAGTTTCGTTTTTTATTTTATTTATTTGTTTTTCCTATTGGTTATTATTATATTATATATATTATATTATTATTATTATTATTCACTATATAGTATATTATTTTAATTATTTTATTTTCTTAAGAAAAACAGTGACTCCTAACAAAGTGTTTACTATTGTATGTAATTGATTATTATTTTTATATTATTATTTATTATATAGTGTTATATATTATATAGTATTATTTAATAATAATATTATTATATTATACTGTTATATTATATTTTATTATTTGATATTATTTAATTTTATTATATTATATTATACTATACTATTATTTTTATTACTGTACTATTATATTATATACTATAATAAATACTATAATATAGTAAATAGTAGCTTTAGTGTATGTATGTATATATATATATATATATATACATACACATACTAACGCATTCTATATATTATAGTATAATACATATACATACATACTATAGTATACTATATTATTATATTATATAGTATAGCATAGTATATTAATATTATTTAATATTATTATATTGTATTATATTATACTATATTATTATTGTTTTTATTATTGTTTTTATTATTGTTTTTATTATATAATTTATTATTTATTATAGCCTATTATATATAGTATATATTGTGCTATACTATAGTTATTATTATTATTATTATTATTATTATAGTATTATTTATTATTATATAGTTAATTTAGTATTTCTTATATAGTATTTTTATATTATTATATATTATTATATAGCATAGTATATTAAATTATATTATTATATATTAAATTATATTATTATATACTATTGTATACTATTATTTAATAGTAATATTATTATTAATTATATTTATTGTTATTTTCTATTTCTTATATAGATGGCATTTATTGCTGCTATTGCTTGCTTTATCATTTTCTTTTCTTATTTTGCTATAGGGACAAAATTGAATTTTGAGTTTTGCTTTTTATATATTTTTTATTTAGCATATTTTATTTATTTTTTTTCCTATTAGTTATTATATTATTATATTATTATTATTTTATTTATTATATTTATTATTATTTTATTTATATTATTATTATATTATTATTATTATTTTATATATTTTATTTATTATATTTATTAAGTATATTATTTTTATTATTATTACTCAGGCGTTAATATATAACCTGCCCTAAGAAAACCCTAACAATATTAAATTATCAGATAAATTTTAACCCTAAAGGTACCTAAAATAAGTTCCATACCCTATTCCTTAACTATAATAAAAATTTTTTTTTACCTTGGCGGATGAATCTGATAATTTGAACAATGAGTGAAAATTATCGATTCTCATCGGAGGACAAAAATAAAAATATATAGTACAAAAATAAAAATATATAGTACAAAAATAAAAATATATAGTACATATATAATACATACATATATACATACATATATAATACATATATATATAATACATATATATATAATACATATATATATAATACATATATATATAATACATACATACATACATACAATGTACATAATAAAAGCTCAAACATTCAAAAACACAACACATAGAAAAATTGTAAACGTAATTGTAAACGTAAATTGTAAAGGAAAGATTAAATGTACACATAACATACATTATATTCATTATATCATCAAAGAAAGTATTCATTATTCGTTTAACCAAATACAAGCATTAAAATAAAAATAATGTAGAATAGAAAATATAATAATAATAATATAACAAAAATCAATTCTTCTGAATCGCTTGAGCATAGGTAGGACGTGAATAAGAATCATCCGAATCCGAATGAGTTGCCGTTAAAGGAGAATTGATTTGAGCTTGAGATATTTCTGGTTGGTTAGCCACCTTCTCTTGAGGATATTGATTGAGGTGATTATTCTTTGAAGAAGTAGTAGAGGAAGATGAAGAAGCCATTTCGTAATCATCTACAGTATTAACTGGACCATGTTCTTCATCATCGCCTCTTTGAAGCATTGCTTGTTCTCTAAAAGCTTCCTTCGCCTTAATAACATCAGCATCCTTTTTAAGGAAATATTTCTTACGAATAAACATTGGCAACCATGGAACATCTTTTTTCTTTTCAACATAAAGCATGAAAACAACAAGTAACATAATTACTAACCAATAAAGATTGTAAGAAATGACTGAGCCATAAGTTGCAGAATTTTGCCATCCAAGTAAAGCATTAAAAATCATCCAACCCCCATCAGATTCAGGATTGCAACAATTTACATGCCAAACAGATTGTCTTATATCATAAGAACCAGGACCAACACCATTCTCAGCAGCATCACCTCCAGTTGCTTTAGACCAAGCGTAATTTTGAAACATCCAAATAGCTTTTTCAAACAAACCAGCAGCAACTAAGTATAAGAAACAAGTTGCAAGAATTAAAAATATTTGCATTGATAAATAATTACCACCTTTATACATAATTAAACCAGCTCCACAACCACAAATGAGACCAACAATTACCGAAACCGGATAAGAAGTTGCCGGTAAATTAAGTGATACACCACCAATAAACACAACAGCTTCTAAACCTTCCCGAAGAGTTGTTATAAATGGCAAAATCAAGAAAGAATATCTTGCAGTAAATTTTTTTGATGGAGTCAATTTCCAAACAAGACGTTTCCAAAAGGAAGCGTTTGCACGTTGTGCTCTGACTTGTTCGGTTTCATTTGTAGCTAAGATTGCTTCTGCAATTTTAACTCTCCATTTGTCCTGCATTTTAGATAACCTAAGCATTGCTAAGCCCATCCAGGAGATCATAACACAGGCAATAATGTAAAACACACCTTCCCAAATGTCTTCCATGTTTGCCCAAATATCACGGGTAAGAGAGTAAAAGACACCGATAAATGCACCTCCAATGCATAAACAACAAAACAATCCAATAAATGCACCCGACCATACCTGCAGTTTTAACTTCCGATACAGTTTCCGATCTTCTGCTGTTTTGTTTCCAATGGCCTGTTTGAGGAAGGAGAGCAGGACAGAGATGATGATGGCAGCTTCCAGAGATTCCCTAAACATGATAAAGAAGACATAAGGGGCGAAGACGTCCACCATTGTGATGTGTTTGTGTTTGTGTTTGTGTGTTTGTGTGTTTGTGTGTTTGTGTGTTTGTGTGTTTGTGTGTTTGTGTGTTTGTGTGTTTATGTTTATATGTTTATGTTTATATGTTTATTACGTTTATTTATATTTATTCACTCATTACTTATACTTATTTATTTATACCAATTTCATACTCGGGCTGGCGAACATATCAGATTAATAAATCCTGAACAGTAATCTCGAATAATTAATTAGTAATTCGATGCACTAAGCCGAGCGACAGTAGAGAAAAAAAACCGGAGCAGGCACTGCGTTATATATTATATTATATAATATATAATATATAATATATAATAGCATATAATATAACAGATACTATAAGCCGCTCATCCCGTCTCTTTCCGAGATAATCTGATATAGTATACAGATAAACAGATAGTGAATAGGGTAGTCCTGTTTATAATTACAATATGCTGCTATATATACAAACTACATAGATACACACATATATACATACATATATACAAACTACATACATACAAACTACATACAAACTACATACATACAACCTATAATATATATAATATATATAATATATATAATATATATAATATAAATAACATAAATAACATAGTTTCCACTTCAAAGTGCCTTTTTTCTTCCTCTGAATAACTAACCTCCCAAGTCAAAAACGCACTGTCACCATAGCAACCAAGATAACTGAATTTGACTTGGGAGGTTAGCTATTCAGAGTAAGAAAGGAAGAGGAAACAGGAAAGAAGCGAGAGAAATTGGATAGATTGATAGATTGATTAGTTTGCCATTGTTACTGATGTTGTTATTATCATTTGCTGTTTGTTTTTATTGTTTTATGTTTTATGTTTTATTGTTTTGTTGGTTTTTATAATTACTTTAATAATTAATAATTAAAATTAATTAAATTAATCAAATAATCAAATTAATTAATTAATTAAATTAATTAAATTAATTTTATCAGATCGACGCTAATCGACGTTTTCAACGCTTTGAACGGTTTTGAGCCAATAATCTCCAAGAATCTCATCGATTGTCGCCGAGCAAATTGATTCTCTTAGCCGCACCGGTTTTAAAATAAATTCTTATTATTAACCTCTATGTTTTATCTCCTTGTGTATGTACGTTCATACTGTTTTAGCATATTGCAATTTCGTTCCAAGTTAATTTCGCAATTAGCTTTTCTTAGTTTCATTCTCCGAATTGAATCGGAACTATATAAGAATCCATTCCCAGTGTACACACACGCACATACATATCATACATACATATACGTTATAAAAGTGCATATAAAAGCAGACAAAGCACATATAAAAAAAAGCACACAAAGTACACAAATACACAAATACACAAATTCATAAATACACAAAGTACATAAATATTACATACACACAATACACCGTAAGTCAACATGCGGGTATGCTCCTTTGTATCTGTTGCTTTGCTTATATGTAAACAAGCTCTCTGCGCTACTGTCGAATATGACCTTTCTGTGGACTGGATCAGAGCGTCTCCCGATGGATTTGAAAGATCAGTCATTGGCATAAACGGAGCCTGGCCGTGTCCCACACTTCGGGGTACTTATGGGGATAATATGGTTTTAAGAGTGTACAATAACCTCGGAAACGAGACAACTTCGTTGCATTTCCATGGTCTTTTCCAATTTGGCACCAACCAGATGGACGGCCCCGTGGGTATAACACAGTGTGCTATTGCACCGGGATCAATGCAGGTTTATAACTTTACATTAAACCAAGTGGGCACATATTGGTACCATTCTCATAATTCAGGTCAATATGCTGACGGTCTTAGAGGCGGGCTAGTAATCGATGATCCAAATGATCCTTTTATCGATCAAATTGATGGCGGTGATTTTGTTCTCACCATGTCTGATTGGTATCATTCTTTAAATGGTGTTCTGGAATCATCTTTCCTTTCTGTAACCAATCCAACCGGTGCTGAACCGGTTCCAAATAATGCTCTTCTTAATGACACACAGAATTTACCGTTTAAGGTTGAACAGAATAAAACCTATAGAATTCGTTTAATTAATATGAGTGCATTTTCATCTTTCTATATTTGGTTTGAAAATCACGATTTTCAAATTACTGAAGTTGATGGTATTTATACTGATCCTCAAACTGCTTCAATGGTTTATATTACTGCTTCTCAAAGATATACAATTTTATTAACTACAAAGAATTTAACCTCCACTGATCCAACCGTGTTCCCATTCGTTGGTTCAATGGATTCTGGTCTTTTTGATATTATTCCTGATGGTTTAGATTGGAATGTAACTGGTTGGTTAGTTTATGATGATAATGTTGCTCAAGCTGATTATCCTGCTGCTGCTGTAATGGATTCTTTTGATTTTTATGATGATTTTGATCTTGTTCCGTTAGATCATGAACCTATGATTCCAGATGAGGATGTTGTGCAAACTATTAATGTTACCGTTCAAATGATTGTACGTGATGATGGTGCCAATTATGCATTCTTTAATGATATTTCATACATTGGACCAAAAGTACCAACCCTTATGAGTTCTCTTTCTGCTCCTGACGATGAAACTGCAAATAATGCTCAAATATATGGTACTGCAACTCATCCTTTTGTTCTTGAATATAATAATTCTATTGAAATTATTGTAAACTCTCAAGATCCAGGTACTCATCCTTTCCATTTACATGGTCATGTCTTTCAAGCTATTGAAAGATCAGATGAAAGTGGTGATGATAATATTTTTATTTCCTACGATGCTGCAAATCCAGGTAAAAGAAACCCCTATCCGATGAGAAGAGATACTTTTTATGTACGTCCCAATGGTTATTTTGTAATAAGATTTCGTGCTGATAATCCAGGTATTTGGTATTATCATTGTCATATTGAATGGCATCTTCAACAAGGTTTAGCTCTCACCATTGTGGAAGCACCTGATCAAATCAGGGGGAATATTACTCAACATTTAACTCATAATTCTCAAGAATTATGTCAAAATTCTTCTACTCCTTATGTTGGTAATGCTGCTAATCATACTGATTTCATGGATCTTACAGGACAACATGTAAACGTTAAACCACTACCTAACGGATTTGTTGCCAAGGGTATTGTTGCAATGGTTTTCTCATGTATAACCGCATTCCTTGGTATGGCATTTATTGTATGGTATGGTGTTACAGATATAAAGAATGCAAGAATCCACATGGTTGCAGATGTGGTTGACAATTTGGGAGTGGATGAAATTGCAAAGGATCCAAGTTTGGCTCAATCTTTGGAAAGCATTGCAGACGATGCAGAAAAGGATCTAACGAATCGTGGGGTCAATTCTGTGGATGAGATTGAGACCTCTCGTACGTTCGAAAGCAAGCAAAAGAACACTCATCATCAACGTTTCGAGAACATGTTTAACTGGAAACGCAAGTGAGCAGCACTATTAGGTATTTTGTATGTATGTTATTCTACATTATAGTTAATAGTTTATGTATGTTATATATTAATTTGTTTTTGTTTTTATTTTACTTTATTTTTATCTTCGTATTCGTTCTTTATATAATGATATTATGAGTTTTGTTTGTTGAAATATATTAATAAATGTATGTGAAAAAATGTAAAAATGTAAAAAATGAAAAAATGAAAAAAATATGTAAAAAATGTAAAAATTATCTCCATTGTAGTTCCTAGGAGTTATAGTATATTGTATATATTTATTTTAGCATAATATAATACAGTATAATATAGTATAATATAATATATACTATACTGCATATAATAATAATATATAATAAAATACTATATACTAGATAAAAACAATATAGACTAAAATATTAAACACTATATTATATAGTATAGTATAATAAAATATAATATAATAATACATACTATACTATATATAAATAATATAATACTAAATACTATATATACTATATACAGTAAAACTAAATGCATTTATTTATTTATTTATTTATACATTTACATACTATACATACTATAATATATAATAAATACTTTGTATATATTATATATACTACACTATAATAATAAACTATATATACTATATATTATACTATAGTATAACTAAATAAAATAAACATTTGTATACATTTTCATCCATACATTTATTTACTTACACCTATATACAATTTACACACATTCTATATACAATTTAGTTTCTCAAGTATATTATTATATAGTATAATATATACTTCGTATATATTATACTATAATATTATATACTATACATAATATACTATAATAGTATAATATAATATAATATATATAATAATATAATATATACTTCGTATATATTATATACTATATACAGTAAAATTAGACAGAATAAATTTATATAGATTATACATACAATTATAATACATATATTTATAATAATACATACATACATTTATTTATATATACAATAAACATACAATATACATACAATTAATTATACATGCTTATATTTGTATATATTTATATATATATATATAAATATATATATATTTACACATACATATCATTCATTTACTTTCTACCTACATATCATATACATACACATATTCTATAGTTCAAGTATTGTAGAATAGTATTTCAAACTATACTATACGTTAGTATAGTATAGTATACTATAGAATTTTATATTATAGTATAAAATATTATACTATATGTAATATTATATACTATACTATAATATAGTATAGTATATTACAATACAATAGTATATAATATATACTTTGTATATATTATACTACATACATTTAATTATACATATATTTTATGGTTACATATATTTACAAATACATACAATTAATTTACTTACACATACATATACTACTTACATCTCAAGTATAGAATTTTATTATGGTATACTACGATATAGTTTATTAATTATATATACTAAAATTCTATACTATATATACTATTATATAATATAATAAATACCAAACTATAATATAATATAATATAATATAATAATAAATAATAATAAATAATAAATAATAAATAATAATAAATAATAAATAATAATAAAATCCAAAACAAATGCTAAATAAAATAAAATAAAATAAAAATTCAATTTTCTCCCTATAGCAAAAAAAAAGAAAAGAAAATAAACCGTAAATGCAATAAATGCAATGCAATAAATGCTATATAAAAAATAAATAATAAAAATTCAAAATTTGACATATGGGAAAATTATAAAAATAATTATTATAAAAAGCACAACAAAAATAAAATAAAATTAAATTAAATAAAATATAATATATAGTAAAATTAAATAGAATAAATAATTTCGCATAAATTTAAACATATATTTAAACATATATTAAATACATATATTAAATACATACATACATTTACACCTACATATACTATACTTACTTCTCAAGTATAGAATTTATTATAGTGTATATAGTAAACTATGAGATAGTTACTAGTATATTCTATACTATAGTATATATAATATAATATAATAATATATATATGTATATATATAATAGTATTAAATTATATAGTATATATAATATAATATACTATACTGTATATAACAAAAAATACAATAATATTTTAATATAATAATAGATAATAAATACTAATAAACTCTATTTTATATACTATACTAGAATAATAATTTTAATATATACTATTATATATGATATATGATAATATAATGTAATATAGTATATAAAATAATATAATAACTATATTATATACTATACTATATAATATTATAGAATAATATATACTTCGTATATATTATATTATATATTATACAGTAAAACTAGATAGAATAAACATTTGTATACATTACACACATACACACGGCTTATTTATTTATATATTTACACCTACATATACAATTTACACACATTTCTATATACAATTTAGTTTCTCAAGTATAGAATTTATACTAACTTTAGATGTATAAAATACTATAGTATTATACAAATACTAAAATATACTACTATATAATATATAGTATACTATACTATATACTGAAATAAAATACAATATTACTGTAATACAATATAATATAGTTTAATAGTTTATTATTGTGTTATTATTGTTGTTTGTGTATAATAATATTTAGTATGTATATAACATACTGTACCGTAATACAACATAATACTACGTTGTATACTTTGTATATCATATAAAATATTATGATTGTTACCACAGCAACAATCATACCCACTTTATTACTAAAATATTCTATGGGAGGAAAAATTAATTTATATTTCTAAAGAAAGAGCGACAGAGGAAAATACAACATAAATAAAAACAAGGAAAATAAACAATAAAAACAAAAAAAACAAAAATAAAAAAAAAAAAAACAAAAACAAAAACAAAAACAAAACAAAACAAAACAAAACAAAACAAAACAAAACAAAAACAAAATTCCTATTTTCGAAAGATTATATAACTACAAGGTAAGTGTTTTTCCTTTTCTGCAATTATTTGCACTTGTATATTTAATCGTATTTGTAATTAATTGTATGTGTTTATCTAATTTATTACTGACAAATGTTAGAATCACTCTAAATATTAGATAAAATATTAATATAAGCAATATTCTACGCAATTGACCCGGTATTGACCCGGTATTGACCCGGTAAATTGACCCGGTATAATTAATTCCGGTTTACTACTGCATATAATAACAACAACAACAACAATAACAATAACGGGACGCATACAACAACAACAAAAACAAAACAAAACAAAACAAATCAAATCAAATCAAATCAAAAAGTATTAAAGTATACAAAACAAATCAAATCAAATCAAAACAAATACAACAATACAGCAAATACAACAATAACGCAAAAACACTCGTTTGCACTCGTGTTTATAACGCATAAAAACTCGTGTGCACTCGTGTTATAAAATGCACACGGAAAACGCAAACTGCGTTTTGCTGCACAAAACCATCGCGAGATCCACCGTGATCACCGCTATCCACTGTGCTTCTCTGATCAAACAGACCGACTCGACCCCAAATGTGCAAATTATCGTAATAAAACACGATTCAATCGACATTTATGCCCCCTCTTCCTCGGACCAAAACGCCCAAACCTATGATTTTTCCCAAGATGTCGAAAACCAAAACAACGAAACCTCCAAACTGCTTCTCTTACACTCTGAACACATTCATTGTCGTATTCAATCTTCTACTGTTGTGAAGTCTCATTGTATGAATATGCTAACAAATGCTTCTCCCGATTTATTAGCAATTACACTTGAAACCGGTTGTTTGCTAATTGCAAAATTGTCCTTGAATCTGGACAATCTGGATAATCAAAACAATTTGAACAATTTAAACAATTTAAATTATCCAAATAATCAAAATTGTTCCCTTTATACCCTTTCCGTCCTTTTTAAAGCCTCCTTACACCCCCCTTTGAATTTCACCTTTGATTCATATTCATCTTCCCGCTTAAAACTAAGAAACGGCTCTATGATTGATAATCGCACGTTCCCATGGATAATACCCGGTGCAAACACTGCTGTCGATCCAGCTGGACGTGCTATAGCTGTTTCCGCCCTATCCGAACGCATAGCTATCTTTTCAGGCCCCTTTGCAACACAATACACCTCCCCAAATGTATACTCTCCACTCAATTCTTCCCCACGATTCATTCATGTCAAAGGCACAATAATACATATATGTTTTCTAGATGCTTACAGGAACTCTTTGGATGCCACTTTATCAGACAATGTTGTTGATAACACTTCTGAGGGGGATGATTTTTTTAAAAAAAAAAACAAATCATATGATACTAAAATCTTAGACCCCTTTGCTCGTCTTGCAGTTCTAATAGCTGACAATTCAAAAATGTTTATATCACTCTTCAGATGGAATACATACACTTTTTTAAATAAAAAAACTAAAAAATCCACTGAAAACATCACTAGATGCCCAGCAGAAGTAGGTTTGTTACCCAATCAATTAAACTGCATCAAAGATTTATTTTACACATGTTATGCAACTTTTCATTTGCCTTCAAGTTTTGATGTTCCATTACAAATGTTACCTGTGCATGGTAAACACGCATTGTATCTCATTTGCTCCACCAAAGTACATGTCATTTCTGAAATTGCTCTCATATCAAATAATACATCCCTGAGCCCTATTCTTACTCATACTCCACTCCCCCCAGAACCACCATCTGTTGACCATTCTTCAATACTAATAGTCCATTCTTATTGCGCATTTTCTAAATCAAATTCTTCATTATATTTATTACTCAATAATAATACTGTTGAAAGAATAAATGTCTTTTCTGATAACTCAGACTCCCCTTATAGATTAGCATTTTCTGTAGCAAAATTTGCACATTTACCAAATCCCTTAAATAAATCTGCTCCTTATTTATACTCATGTTTTATTGTCGAGGATAGTAATTTGAAATTTACATTGCCTTCTAATAATAACAAAACTTCCACATACTCTTCTAACTCACTTCAACAGGAAACAAATAATTATGTCTCACTTCAACAGACACAGAATAATGACTCTGGAGTTGCCTATCTATTTTGTGCTTCAGATGTTGGCCCCCCTGTTTGTGTACAATACCCATCCATGCATCGACTGGATTATCTCTCTTCAATTTTATCTAATGATGCACCAGTCATTGATGCAATTGCCGTTCCTGATATGCTTTTACACAAGAACAGACATGACAAACACAACCGTCATAGTTCCAAAAGTATTCCTGCAACACCTAATGTAATTGAACCTATTGATAGATTATTTACAATTTCTGGGTTTAGACATACTGGCGCTTTAAACCAGATTTCTTGGGGGAAAAAAGCTTGTAAACTTGCTACATCTTTTGCTGATAAAAATTTAGATTTCCCAGCAGAAAATACCAATAATGCTGAATTTAACGATACTGATTATTCAATGTTCAAATCTTCTGAAAATTTTCAAATATCAGGTATCAAAAGTTTATTTTGGATTCAAGGTGTTCACAATTTAGCACACACCTCTCCAGGGGCGACTTCATATTTATTTGTATCCTATCCTTGGAAGTCTAAAATATATTGCATCGTCTCCACTGTTAAAGAACCAATGCGTTTAATTGATTCTACTAATTCTTTATATTTATGTACAACTGCCGAAACATTACTTGTATCCACACAAGCTGTTCCAAACCATCCTACAATGAGTATTATATTACAAGTAACTTCTGCAGGTGTTTTTGCTGTATTAATAGATGATGCACAAATTAGTGAATATTCTCAGCTTGAATTTGATGATGTTGAGGATTATGATACAGGGGCTCTTCCTTTCCCTGTCTCTTCCACTGTATTGGCAAAATCTGCTGCTGAATTCGATTTCCCATTACAATTTTCAAGTTTTTTAGGTGATTTTTTTGCTGTAATATCCACTGAAAAGGAATTGTATATTTTAAGAATTGTGTTAAATAATGAAAATTCTGAGGAAATTGACGATATAGATTTTGACAAAAATGTGGAAAATGACACTGAATCATTATCAATAAGTATTGAACAAATTACTGAAGGTATTCCCTTGTCAAGTTTAAAATCTGATATTTCTGTATTAAAATTAGCCATGCTGGATGGTGCAAGTCCTAATATTGTTTGTTTACTAGGAACACATCAACCTTCTTTAGTTTTTTATCTTGCAAAGCATGATTTAACTTTTGAATTTGATTCTTTGTTTGAAAATTTACCTGGAACACAAGTACCTAATGATATTATCTATGTCAGTGGGGTAAGAATTTCTTTCGAAGAAGCAGTTGCATTTAGAGATAATAAAAATCAAGATGAGATTGAAAAAACTGATGCTGATGCAGTGTACACTTGTCATAATTTATTAATTGGATTACGAGATGGTACTTTATTACAGGTTAAAGTTGTTAGCGAAGAATTTGTTATTTTAGAACCTAATCAGGATTCAAATGAAACTGCATTTGGTTTTAGATTTTTTTCAGATTTAAAACTTGCAAATGCTTATAAAGTTGGAGAACTACCAATAAAACTTTTCCTGAATAATACGTTAAACTCCATAGAAGAAAAACGTTTGATGGTGTTATCTGATCAATTATGGGACCTTAGAATTAAGAATTGGAACTTGGCAAGTATAAATTTATCCTATTATCCAATAAATATAGACTCTGATTATTCGAAATGTCGTTCAATCGTTTCTTTAAGTGTTTATAATACTGATATGTATTTGCACAATTCTAATAATAATAATGAAAAAGTTGAGTCACATGGCTCTAATTCTTCTCAGTCCTCTTATGTTACCAAATTTGCTACACTTTCCAAGGAACGAGTTCAGTTTTTTGGTATAAAGGATGTTTCAAATTGTGTGTTCAAGAAAACAATCATTGGACAAACGCCTAAACATATAATTTATTTATCACAAATAAATGCATTTGCAATTTCTTTACAAACAGGTATGAATCAATTGGTTTTTTATGATGCCGTTTCTAGGGAAAAACTATCGGAATACCCGCTTTTGAATATGCGGTCTTCAAAGAAAAATATTGGAAATTCAGACAAGGATGCTAAAAATGGTGTACATTATGAACCTATTTTTTCGATAGATGAAAAAATAACGTGCATGAATGAATGGCGAACGATGATTAAAAATAAACTTTGTATTTTTTTATTAATTGGATGTTCTAAAAATAAAAATAACTTTAATTCAAAAAAGAGAAATAAAAATAAGTCATCAATGTTTGATTCTAGCTGCATCAGCAGTGATCAACATACGCAACCAATAGAGGGAAGAATAATAGGTTTACGAATTACTCGCTCAGGAAATCAATTGGAAGTTAAAGTTCAAATGGATTGGACAACAGCTTCTGTTGTGGCTTCTATTGTGCCTATTGGCCAACGGTCAATTTTATATGCATGTGGAAATAGTGTTATGATTCGTACTATAGACCCTATTTTAAATAAGTTGGTTGAACGAGCTTCTCAATATTATGAGCTTGCTTCTCGTATTACTTCTCTTTATGTATATGGTGAGCATGTAGTTGCTCTTACTGAATCGAATTCATTTACAGTATTAAAGTTTTTGGAAGAGAAGGATAAACCTTCGATGGAAAGACTACATTTTGTACAAAGCGATTCGAGCTTACGTGATGTTAAATGTATATTAATGTTACCTATTAAGAGTTGTTTATTAGAGGAGGAAAATTATAATAGTTTGAATTCTCATGTAAAACACAAATATTTACTATTAGCTGGATCAAGTAGTAGAGAACTTTGGGGGTTTGATCCATCAAAAGGAACTTCTTTAGAGCCTATTATACAATTAACGATGAACTCTTCAATAACCAAACTTTTATGTGGGAAATTTATGAGATTATGGCCAAGAGTGAATTTGTTAAAGGAAGGATTATCAACATCACAAAAAAATTATATATCAATGAATTTTAATGAAAATAATTTATATAAGGTATTTGGAAGTGATGCAATTCGCTGGATAGGAGTGGGATTAAATGGTATAATTTACGATTTTAATATTTATGAATCTGAAAAGTCTTCGAGAATAGAGAGATTGACTGAATTGAATGTATCTAATGGAGTTAATAATAAAGACAATGCAACTGGTTTAAAAGACGATTTTAATGTTAGTTCTGTGACTTCAAGGGCACTTAATGCTAATAATGCTCTTAACATGGATTACAGACGTATGGACAAGCGAGTGCAGGGTAGTGATTTTTATAATGATATTTCTTTTCATTTTTGATATGGTGTATGAGATTTTTTTGTTTTATTATAAGAGTTTTGTTTTTGATTTTATTATAAGAGTTGTTTTTTTTTTTTTTGTTTTTATTATAAGAGTTGTTTTGTTTTTGTTTTTGTTTTTATTATAAGAGTTGTTTTGTTTTTATTTTTGCATTGCATTGCATTGCATTGCATTGCATTGCATTCATTTGCATTTCATTTTATTATAGGACTGTATATATAATTAAACTAGTTTTGTATTATGTTAAAAATTCATACCAATATTTTAAACTCTATAAAAGCAATAAAACATATTAAAAAGTTATCAAGATAAATTAAACAATGTTCATGAGAATATAAAAAAAGAAAAAAACGATAAATAAAATAAAAAATAAAAAAAATGATAAATAAAATAAATGATATAAAATAAATTATATAAAATAAATGATATAAAAACAAAATTAAAATCAAAAACAGATACAGATACAGTATAGAAACAAACAGAAAATATAGAAACTATAAATGGTAATATAAACCATGTAAAATTAAATTGTTAAAAAATAAAAGGAAAGGAAATAGTAAGCAAAGGATAAGTAAGTCAAGAATTGTTTATTTAAACCTTCTCTGAAGGAGAACCAGGCTCTAATTCGATTGGAACTACTTCATCTTCATCATCTGGTCCTTTAACATCTTGAGGTCTTCCAAGTCTAGCAACAAGTATTTCCACAATATCAGACCATTCAGCCATTCCACCCATACCAATATCACCACAAATTAGAACCTTTTCTATTGGTTTTAAAAATTCTATCCAAGGCATTTCAGTTTTTATAATATTAAGATGTTTTTTTGTTATAGGATTACTATACATGTACGAATTCATAGCAGGAGCCATTATTATTTTCTTTTGAGGATTCCAAGCTCTAACTATTGAGGTTAAAAGGTTATCACACAAACCATTTGCTATTTTACCTAAAGTGTTTGCAGATACAGGAGCTAAGAGTAATATATCAGCCCATTTACGTAATTCAATATGTAATACTGGATCAGCTCTGCTTTTAAAGATTTTCCATTCATCTGCATCACGCCAAACTTGAACAGTAGGTTGATATTGATTATCGGGATCATTGTCGTCATTGTTTTGTTCTAAGATATCATTTGATTTTTTTACATCCGAGTTTGTAATTATTGAATTGGTTGTGTTTGTGTTTGCATTTGAATTTGAATTTGCATTTGCATTTGAATTTGAATTTGCATTTAAATTTGAATTTGCATTTAAATTTGCATTTACATTTAAATTTGCATTTAAATTTGCATTTGCATTTACATTTGCATTTAACAATTCAGTCCTTTTCTTCTGAGAATTAGCACGATGTAAACCTTGAGAAGGTGAATGCAAATTTGGTTCAAAATGTTGAGCCATTTTAATAGGATGTACAAAATGTTCAGCATTTTTAGTGAACACAACTTGTATTGATAACCTTTTCCGACCGTAAACTTCGATTAGTTTTTCGATAACCATAGGTATTTTAATACAAGCAACAGAGCCAGAAACCCCGATTAATATATGAATACGACCGTCATCGAGTCTAAACGGCAAAGAATGATGATCCGGAGCGTCTGACGAGTTCGATATAGAGGGACTGTTATTTCTAACATAGCCTGTTCCTAGTTTTGGAGAATTAATCAATCCTGGAGAGGAGTTTCCGCTTTCACCTAGAAGTTAGTATCACAGAAATGATTCCTCCAAAGAGTTAAAAACATGAAAAGAGGTTACATACGAATTATTTCATGAACATGTTTATTGTGTCCTTCGGGAAGGATGAATTGTGGGTGAGCATTTGCAAAGTTTCCAGACATGGGGGAAAAAAAAAAAAAAAAAAAAAAAAAAAAAAAAAAAACTATAGATAGATAAGAAATTAAAAATAAAAGTGTTTTAAAGTAAAAAAAAAAAATTTTTTTTTTTTTTTTTTAAAGCTAAAGTGGCTTAAAAATGCAAATTTGCTCGAAAATGATCCTATTTGTTTTATATTTAGTAGTATCTTGGAGGTTTTATCTATTGTTATTATGGGAGTTATGTGATGTATGTATTTTGTATGTATTTTGTGTCTTTTGTATGTATATTGTATGTATTTTGTATGTATTTTTGAGTATTTTTGAGTATTTTTGAGTATTTGTATGTATTTTACATGTATTTGTATGTACTCATGTACTTCTCAATTTTATTCCTTTGCACGTCGTAGGAAAATTGTAATTTACCGTTGTCAGGAAATTCGATCAAATCGATAAAATTGCTTTTGTACAGGAAAATTTCTGAATTCGATCAGAAAACCCTGATGGTTTTCAAAGGGTCGGTTTTGATCGGTTGCAAAGGAAAAGATCGATTGAAAAGAAAAAAGACCGGTTGAAAAGAAAAAAAGACCGGTTGAAAAGAAAAAAAGACCGGTTGAAAGAAAAAAAGACCGGTTGAAAAGAAAAAAAGACCGGTTGAAAAGAAAAAGATCGATCGAAAAGAAAAAGATCGATCGAAAAAATCTATGTTTTATTTTTCCTCTTATACTATGGCAATAATTAATATTAAACTACCCTAAATTTTAATCAATTAATTAATTAATTAATTAATTAATTAATTACTAAAATAAAGTGACCTTTAAATTTCAATGGAGAGTGGATTATGTCAAGAATTTGATTTCTTACTAAGGGAAGGTTTTAACTACGATGGGGCATCATTGGGGGAGCTTTTAGAGTGCGTTTAGGTTTGCGTTTACCATCTTTTATTTCCACCACAGCTAACACTACAGAATTTACACTCCAAAGGTATCGGAAATTACAAATAACATAGATTGTAAATGCTACATACACAGTATACGCAGTATACACAGTAAACACAGTAAAAGCATTAATAGTAAACAAAATAAACAAAGTAAACAAAGTAATAACTATGGCGATGTGAAAATCGACTTTAGCACTGTTTTGAAAATACTCCATGTAAACAGCAGTAGTGAATGTAACCAAAGTGTAGCGAAATTTAACGGTGTAAATTTGATAATCCTAGCGTTATTGTTTGACGGTGGTTTTTTTATTTCGGGTGGAAATGGAAATGAAAATGAAAATGAAAGTTTAAATTTAAATTTAAATTTAAATTTAAATTTAAACTCAAACTCAAACTCAAACTCAAACTCAAACTCAAACTCAAACTCAAACTCAATTTCTCAACTCCTAACAAACATATCAAACCTCCTTCTACCAAACAAACTCTCCTGGGCCTGTGACGAATACTCAATCTTTCCTTCCAAAGAACACCCCAATGAAAACAAACTACTAAACCTACTTCCAATTGTATTCTACTCATACAGATCTGTAATCTCCTTTTCCTTGCAAAATAATATCCAATTAAAAGATACCATTTTTCTTAACATTTCTCATGTAATATCATGCTATTACTGGCTTGACAATGATCCGTGGAATTCGATCGAATCAAACAAACTTGCTAAACAAATTGCTTTAACCTTAAACTCAAAACTCACCTCAAAGCAAATTCTGTTTGATCATTTATTGAAAAAAACAGTAATAAACACCTTTTTGTCATACAAAAACGATAACCACAAAGACGAATACTACTGGAGTTTGGTTCATCCTGAATTTCCAAATATTCTATACTACATAATAAACGTTTCCAACACTCATGATTTAGAGCAAAATATTGGCATATTAATACCATGCATCTTGTCATTTCTGTCTCATTGGTCTATAGTTTATAAAAACAAAGCCATACTAATCTTAACAAGCTTAATTAAATCTGTTCCAAACCATATTTTAAAAAGAAATGGTATATATGATTTGTTTTTACAAAAAATATCCCCCTGTTTGTATCTTCTTCCTCCAGCCTATAATTTTACTTCAAGTTCAACTATAATTGATAACACTTTATTGCTCTTGGAACAAATGGGCGTATTACAATATCCACCACAAACTAACCGAATACAACTAGCTAATTATATGAAAAATTATATTATTAGAGATGGCTTACTACGTGGTTTAGATTCTATCTCTGGTTCATCGGATAGAGTCCATCCTTTAATCTTAAACATATATTTAAAGCATATTAAAATTGCTATCCAACTCTGTGATATTCAAATAGTCTCCCATTTACAATACTTAGTACCAGCTATTTCATCCATTCTCAAAGATCCTTTTATTACCATGCTTGAAGATGACACTATTATATTAAATTCTATAGATGTTTTATTACAATTAATTAATAACAATAATAATAATAATAATAATAATAATAATAATAATAATAATATATGCTCAAGTCGTATAAACAAATATGCTTACGAAATTATTTCTGCTCTTTTACATCTGCATGATCATCTTTCATCTAGAAATGAAATCACTAATTTAAAAGTTAATTTAAAAATCAACGAATGTTTAATGGCGTTAGAAAATACTACTGGTATTAATATCAAGTCCATTCTTAAAGAGATTTCTGATGCTACACAGATAAATTATAATATATTATACAAGTCATCTATTTATGAAGCTTAATTCATATACCCTAAATTATTTATTACATTTATCATTCATCTACCATTCATCTATACGAGCAATTTCATATGTTTTGTTTCATTTCATTTATTAATGCTTTTTATCCTGCATTTAATCCATAGATATACACATTTGATTGACCAAAATATATATTCAAGGTTACTCAATAGTTACGAAAACTACTGATCGACCTACAGCTTCTTACCATAGATATTCATAATAATTGTTTATATTCACTAAATTATTGTATAGAGTATTAATACTCTAATTATCTTTTGTACTTGATAAGTTACATGTAGCTGCCTTTTGACAAACTGATATATTAAACTATTTGTCAACATATACACCACATGTCAAAAAAACTACAATAGTACACCTATTAGTTTTAAATTTGAATAGATTTAATTCTTATTTATTACTTCTGAACGTATGACTGAGTTTTAAAATTACACATTAAATGTTCCAATTACTTTTTTTTTAAAATACATATACATATACTTAACTTAAATAGCTTCAAGTAATAATCAAATAGTCATCAATAGATAAACATTTTATTAAATTTTTAAC
This sequence comes from Ascobotryozyma americana, assembly GCA_030573245.1. Classification (NCBI taxonomy): domain Eukaryota; kingdom Fungi; phylum Ascomycota; class Trigonopsidomycetes; order Trigonopsidales; family Trigonopsidaceae; genus Ascobotryozyma; species Ascobotryozyma americana. The sequence goes on along the minus strand of JAJMCZ010000106.1, from coordinate 20,249 downwards.
TTGCTTGTCACAACCCTATTTTTAAGCCATTGGTTATATAATTTATACTTGCGTTCTTCTAGGTCAGCCTCACTTTCGACAAGCGATAGTGATGAGGCAGTAGCTAGATACTTTTCAAAAATACTGATATCTTCCTGTGTAATTTTTTGTACAAAATTTTCTTTCATTTGAATTGTGTCTTGATATTTTGTAAACTCTGGATGTTTTTTCTCTTCTGCTTTAACATATTTTGCTAAATCTGAAATAACAGTAAGACCAAGATTTTGTGGATGTTTAATGTAACGTTCATATTCCCGTCTTTCCGCTTGATCAACTGAAGGACGCAGAGAAAAATATATTGCTTGTTCTAGTGATCGATTTTGAATAGAATTTCCATTATAGTTTCCCGTAAAAGATTTACTTGAATAATTTTTACATTTATCACCAAAAGATTGTTGTGGTTTCTTGGAATACTCTTCTAAACTATTATATCCTTCTTTTTTAGATTCAATAGAATTATTAGTATTCCATTCAAAAACAGTATTTGAGTTTTTGGAAGCAAAATCAGTGTTGTTATTTAAATTTCCTGCCTCTTTTTCATTATTTAACACGCTACTATGAAGTAAATGTTTTGAGACATTTCTAATATTCTTCCCGATTTTCATATTTTTTAGTATTTGCTTTCGATGTTTGCCAGCATTCAATCTTATAAAATTCATTCCCTTTTCACGAACCTTGCTAGAATCCGAAGTTTCACCAGCAAATATATAATCATCAGGTGGATCCTTCAAATTATGCTTTTCTTTTAAGTTATTCAATAAATCTAAAGCATTCAAATTGTTATTAAATGTATTTGATACAGACAAGTGCACATTCGAGCTATTAGTGCTACTCTTTTTTTTGTTTACAATATTATCATTAGTGGTTATACTAGGAAGATATTGTAGTAAAGAAGGGGCAAGCGTTGATGAAGTTTTTACTAACGCACGCTTACTTTCGTGAGCAGGAATATTAGAACTTTGCTGGGGTATTGTAATCGATTTTTCATTAAAATTGGCAGTTGTGGGTGTACTACAAGAATTTTCATGAATTAATTCCTTAATCACACGAGATGGAGAATTTACTTGAGAAGGAACAGGAGAATTTTTATTACTTTGTGATGAAACATTTGAAGAAGAATCATCTCCTGTGCGAACTGCAAAAGGGCTAAAATCTACTTTTGCATTAGGATGTGTCATAAAATAACTAATATATCGTTGTGTAGACTCTATATTAAATGCAAACATAAAATGTAAAGAAGACAAAGCTTTTGGTCTATAATATTCTACCCAGTAATCATCATTTGAAACTTTTTGATAATATTTCCAAATCCTATGTTCTGTGTTTTTCCCATTTTTGTCATCATGAATTGGCTTCACAATTAACACTTTGCTTGTACATTCTTGCGCTAAATCCTTAGGAATCGTCCAAGGAATAATATTATCAGGAGTCCACCATTGTTGATACGATCTACGCTTAGAATTGATTTTTGTTGAAGACACATGGTGTAGATAATAATCTGAAGGCATATCCCATAACATTACTTTACCTTTTTCCCAAATGTAACTCCCAAGAAATAAGTTAATAGCTTCCTGCCGCTGAGCATCTATAAAGGAGTTTGAATAAAATCTTTTAATCGATTCAATTAAATCCCGTGAATTTGAGGACCATTGGTTTAACTTTCTATATGTTTCCATAGTATTCACTAAATGTGAGCCTCCATATTGTAGTGCTATAGTATCTCCATGGTCATGAAACATATTTGTTAATAAATTAACAACATCAGAATCATATTTTACAACTTCAGGAGAATCTATTATCCCTAAAGCTTTTAATTGATATGCAAGAGCTTTCTTGCCAATAACAAACTGTGCAGCATTTGTTCTATCAAGACAATCAATACAGTTTGTACGGCATACTCCTGATTGTATAGTAAGTATTCGCTCTGTACCAATATCTTTACATATATTTTTAGAAACCTTATCACCAACTCCACCATTATGAAATATGCCAACCATATGTAAAACTTTATCAGCATAACATTCTAAATATTCAATAACTTCTTGGTCGTGAGATTTTGCAGCCCTGCTCATATCCCATGAAGTGTAACGTATACGGGCCTCCTTTGGTAAAAACATATTTAAATAGGCTAAGCATTGTTCAAATTCATGCAATAAAATTGTTTCTCTTGGAGAACGCTCTCTCGTTTTAATTAAATTTAACACTATTATAGGCGTCCCATATCTACGAAACATGTCATCAAAGTGTAGAGCAGCAGCTTGGAAAAACGGATCAACAACAGTGAGTTCAATTGGAGGTTTAGGGGTAATTCCGTTGACATCCTGAGCCCAAAATAGAGGAATTGATCCACGATGCTGAACAAATGAAGAATATCTTCCTGAAGAAAATTGTCCTTCTCTTGGATCATGAAAAGAAGATAAAAGCATGTCAGCAACTATTTGTTCCGTTTCAACCTCATTTGCAACATAACCTTGATCATTTACGCCACGTTTTAAAAATCTTGCTCCAGCAAAATAATGAGATCTTCGAGCGATAAGAGTCAAGTATATTGAACGACCGAAAACAGAAATTTTTGCTTGATCTATAAAACCATGTATAATAGGAAAACACCATAAGAAGGGTGCTTTAGATACTGATAGTATAGGGGCTAATAGGTGATGATTCCATACAAACATTTCATTAAAATCACTCAATTGTTTATGTAGCTGTGGCATTGCATCTTCTGGTGTTGAATGTTGTCTAATTTTTATTAAATTTTTTTGTAAAGTATTTGTGATATCATAAGAATAAGAGAAATAAAAAGTTTTCCCTAAATCTAAATGTTGTAAACTAGAAAGAAAGCGAGCTTCTTCTGAATTCCTATGTGGTTTTTTGGTGGCACCTGAAAAGAGTACTGGAATTAATTCTGTATCATCTATATGATAAATATAATGACCACCCAAAAGAGCAATTTGGGATCTTTTTGTTATAACACACATATAATAATGATTTAATGTGAATCTTATAAATCCTAGAATACCCCAAGTAGATATTAATTTATTAAAAGGTAAACCTAATGATTTGTTTGCATTTTCTAAAGCTGTTAAATTTTGAGCAGTTTCTTGACGAGTGTAAGTTTTTGCTACATCATCTTCTTCATAAATAACCAAACCATTTCCTTTTGAAGAGGCTTCTAAATCAATTTCTAGACATCTAAATCTAGATTCTCTAGCATTTGAAGCTAATATATACCATTTAAATTTTGATTCATAGATTGTATATTTAACCATTATATTTGGTTGATCCGAATTGAATTTTAGAGAATCATTAGTGAAAAAAGTTGAAGAATTACTAAGTTTTTTTAAATGAGTTGGATTAAATTGACTTGCAGCGGTACTGAATTTTAAAGATTTTATATCATTTCCATTTAGATTATTATTCGGATTTGATTGTGATTCGAAATGGACGTTTTTAAAGTTTGTATCTAAATTTTGATTAGAAATATTATTGTTGTTGTTATTGTTGTTAGTGTCATTATTAGTATTGTTGTTGTTATTGATGTGAATGTTTGCATTAGAGTTAATACTTTTGTCATCACCGAGTGAATTTAGACCTTGTTTAGCCAGAATGTTATTTTCTGAATAAGTTTTACCAATAGATTTGTGTTCATTGGAAGATGTATTTTGTAAATTAGATGTCAAAGAACCAACTGAATATGATTTTAATTTCGCTTTATCTAGATTTGTATTTGGTGATTCGTCTAAAACATTTAAGTTGGAAAACTCTGTAAATAGTGCGGGATCAATATCATTTGCCTCCATTTTATTGTGATAGTTATGGTGTGATGTATTATATAGTAGTGTATAAATACTATCAGTGATTTTCAATCACCAATTACTATTAAACACTAATTAGATGCTAACTAGATGTTAATTAAATACCAACTATAAATAGTAGATCTTAAACACCAATTAGTAAATGCTAATCAGTAATTAACAATACCAATGATAAATATTGATTTTAAATTATTAATTAATAACACTATTGGTTATTAATTATTAACCAGTAAATAGCAACAAGTAATATAACCAGTACTGTTACTCAGTAATTAGTAATATTAATTAGTAAACAAGACAAGAAAACTTGAATTTGTTGCACTAATGAATGCCAATAGTCCAATAATCTTTAGCAGTTAGTCACTGTTAAAACTTTATTATATATTAGAAACTAAAGTATCACTATTAAATTATAATTATATAGTATAAATATATAGTATTACTATTATAGTATGAACTATATCAACTATTATAATATTATTATAGTATAACTAATATAGTATTAACTATATAGTATAACTATCAAACTATTATAGTATGACTATATAGTATGAGCTATTCTAATAAGTACTATTATACTATGAAGTATTATAATATTTATTATTATAGTATAACTATTATAATATGAACTAATATAGAAGAACTATTCTAATAAACACTATTATAGTATAACTATTATAATATGAACTAATATAGAAGAACTATTCTAATAAATACTATTATAGTATTAACTATTATAATGTTTATTATTATAGTATGCCTATTATAGTATGATTATAGTATGAACTATTCTAATAAATACTATTATACTATGAAGTATTATAATATTTATTATTATAATATAACTATTATAATATTTATTATTATAATATAACTATTATAATATGAACTAATATAGAAGAACTATTCTAATAAACACTATTATAGTATAACTATTATAATATGAACTAATATAGCAGAACTATTCTAATAAATACTATTATAGTATTAACTATTATAATGTTTATTATTATAGTATGCCTATTATAGTATGATTATAGTATGAACTATTCTAATAAATACTATTATACTATGAAGTATTATAATATTTATTATTATAGTATAACTATTATAATATGAACCAATATAGAAGAACTATTCTAATAAACACTATTATAGTATAACTATTATAATATGAACTAATATAGAAGAACTATTCTAATAAATACTATTATAGTATTAACTATTATAATGTTTATTATTATAGTATGCCTATTATAGTATGATTATAGTATGAACTATCCTAATAAATACTATTATACTATGAAGTATTATAATATTTATTACTATAGTATGAACTATATAAACTATTATATTATCAACTATTATCGCATATATATTATAATACAAACTATTATAATATTTATTTTATAGTATGAACTAATATTTACTATTATTATAATAAATATTATTCAATATGGTACGTTATATACCGCTATTAATAGTTTATAATAACTTGTGTCAAACAAAGTACATAATAAATATTACCAATTATTGATTACCATACTTTAAAATAATTACCAATAATAAATTACCGTACTCTGACAAATAACTAAAGTAATTACCGTATTCTTTAATAACTACCAATTGTTAATTACTAGTACACTAATAAATAATTACCAATAATTAATTACTAGTACTCTGCCAAATTATTATAAACTGTTAACTAGTAATAATTAATTAATAATGATTAACTAATAATAACTTAAAAATATTACCAATTCTTAAATCTATTCAATTATAAGGAGGTCTGATCAATTGCTAAACAATTAAATAGTTAGTGTAATTATTACAAACAATTGTATAATAGTATAAAAAATTTCAAATATTTACATTATTCTAATTGTTAGAAGTGGAAATAAATAAAGTAAACAAGAAAAAAAGGAAAATAAACAAATATATACTAAAAAAAATGCCACATTTACTATACAAAATCTCCATGGAAACATACCAAAGCATTTATGTTGTTTATATATTAATATGATTTATAATATGCTTTATATGCTTTATATGTGCATATATATATATATATATATATATATTTTTTTTTTTTTGCATTTATTTATTTATTTATTTATTTATTTATTTATTTATTTATTTATTTATGTTGTGTTTGTTTTGTTTTCGCATAAAACAAAGAAAACAAAGAAATAACATCAAGGTACAACAAAAATTTGTTGTTGGGGCAACTTGTAACCGTTAATATGCCATATACCGATAGCCGCACAATTGGCATAACAACTATAAACCAATGAAATCAATTTAACTAATAGGGTAATTGTATATTTCAGTCCTGCGTATTTCTCAGAACATGTCTATATAATAAACAAATTTTTTCTACTGATGTGCTATTGACTTTATGTAGTTATTATATAGTGTCATATATTATATATTATACTATATAATATAATATATAATAATATATAATAAATATTCTCTATACAGTACTATATTTTACTATACATTATACAACCACTGTGAAATGCCTAGTGATAGAAAAAAACCAGTCTTCTTCAAAGACGAGATTAAAGACTTTTTGCAATTGGTGAAGCTTCCAAAGGAGTAAGTACTCAAGGTATTGTGTAATAAATATTATATAATATGCATTAAATTATTACATAATTTAATACATAATGGGATGAATTTTATCAATGGGAATCTCTCTGACATCCATTCTCCATGGAGAGAAAAATAGTTGAATTTCTGATTATGTTACTAATCAAATTAAATTTATTACTAATCTTCTATTTATATATTAACCATTAACACTTTAGTTCCATCAATTATATGGTGATTGATTACCTAATAAAGGAGGGGTATGAATCGACCGCGTTAGCGTTTGCAAACGAATCAGGTATTACACCACATTTAACCCTGGAGCAGATTAATGAGCGAATGCTTATTCGTAAAAACATCCAATCTGGGAAAATTCAAGATGCGATTTCTTTAATTGACGAGCTTTATCCTCAGGTGGGTTTCAAATAAAGTAAAATAAAAGTATTTGTAATCTTGATTACAAATATTTTTGTTTGTTATTATTAGTACATGCTATTTAAAAATAGTTTTTACGAGTAATTTCTATATAATTATTCCATATTACTACGTAATATACGCTTACTATGATTATAATATTGATCGATCATGCACCACTCTGCGACTTTGTCTGTGATGAATACTTTCAATCTTCAGTCTTCAAAATGAGTAAAGCGCGTAGTTATTATTATGAATAATTAATATAAATATACAACAATTGTTACTAACTGTATATTATAGTTTCTAGAAGAAAGTCCATCAATTCACTTTTCTCTTCTTCGACTGCAGTTGATAGAATTGATTAAATCAGTTGGTGATTCTGAAGATGCTCTTATGGAAGTTTTCAATTTTGCATCTGATCATTTAGCTTCTAGAATTCCAAAAAATAATGAATATTTACTAAATGAATTAGAAAAAACAATGTCTTTGCTTCTTTTCGGTGATTCAATTTCTGCCAATGCAGATTCCATGGCAACAGGATCTATCGGAAAAGATAATTTAAATTTAGACTACGCTTTATGCATAAGAGAGGTGTCAGAATTAACAAATCCCAATTTAAGATGGGAAGTTGCTTCTGATGTCAATAATGCTTTGTTAGAAATGCTGGACATTTCTCCAAAGTCTAAGATGAATGATTTTATACAACTTGGTCTTTACACTTGTAGCGAGTATGACAAGTCGGTTTCGGTTCAAGAGGCTTCTCGGTGATTTGTTTTTGTTATTAATGGTTATCGGTTATTTTATTTTTTATTATTGGGTTGTTATGGCATGTAGTTATTTATTTATTTCTTATTTTTCCTATATGTCAAAATTTGAATTTTTATTGTATACAACATTTAATGTTTACATTTAATGTTTAGCATATACTGTTTATTTTATTTTCCTTCTTTTGCTATAGGGGGAAATTGAGTTTTGCTTTTTTATTTGTTACTATTCGTTTATTTATTATACTACGTATAATAAATATTATATTTTATTATATATTATTATTATTATTATTTACTATTTATTTATTATATTCACGTAAATACATACAAACTCTATTAATACGTAATAAATATACTATTCCATCATGGACCTGCTAGTAAATGACCCATCCGCTCTATTTTTGTCCGTAAATAACTGTCAACCTCTTTTGATCTGATTCCTTTCTTTGTTGTTCTCCATGCTAAAGGTATCATTGGAACTCTTTCAGTGACATTTATTTGTGCCTTTTTACCAATTAATGCTGCTATTTTGTCAGGATTGTTTGTTAATAATCTAATATTTTTTTGATTTAAATCCAATAGTATCGCTGTTGCAATAGAATAAGATCTAGCATCGGCAGGATGTCTTAATAATAAATTAGCCGTAACTGTATCTGCACCTAAATCTTGTAAATTATAAGCTTTTAATTTCTCTGAAAGCCCTATCCCTCTTCCTTCTTGTCTTAAATAAACAATTACACCTTTTTTTTCCAATGCCATTAAACGAGCTGCTTCGTCAAGTTGTTCCCCACAATCACATCTTGCTGACCAAGCTGTTTCTCCTGTATAACATTCTGAGTGTATTCTTACTAGTGTCGGTTTACTGTCATTGGTATTATTATTATTATTATTATTATTATTATTATTATCATTATTATTTGTATCCCCACTGAATTCTCGACCGGGAAATAACCGTCCAACATAAGCACCTCGAATCATCCGATCCATTTCAGTTTCATTTTCACGTGGTTTATCCAGACTCAGACTTCGAATGTCATTTCCAAAAACAATTGCTAAATGTTCTTTATTATCTATTGAATTTCTATACAAATGTAAAAAAATTTCTGTCCCTTGAACTGTTGGTATTCTAGCTCGAACTACACATTCAACTTTTGGTAATTCATCAGGTAGTTCATCTAAGGGGGTTATAGGCGTATTTAATGGTTCTGGTGAAGGTGATTCTTCTAGTAATCTTGGAGAAGTTTTAGGAGAAATATGAGATTCCATTGTGTATTAGTTTATTATTTAATTTATTTATTTAATTTATTTTCAATATTAAATTATTTTTTTTTTGTCGTAGTATTGTTTTTATTGTTTATTGTTTATTGTTTATTGTTTTTATTGTTTTTTTGTTTTTATTTCCCCCGGGAATCGAATCAATCGATTATTTTAGTACTAACGTTGTTTTCCGTAAATACGCCATACTACGTCTCTGAATAGCGTATTAGTTGAAAAGTATGGCTCTAACTGTTCACGTTGTGTATATTTATGCAAATAATAAATAGCCATTTCCATATTAGTAATTATTAATATTAATAATAGTATATTATTAATTTTTATTAATTTTTATTAATTTTTATGATTTATTATTCGATAGAATTAGCTATAGCAACCATCTGTGGAGAATAGCCGGTACAATAGCCGGTTGTTATGGTAACATCAATAAATAATAAACTATGAATACTACTGACTCTAGATTAATCATTATGTTTATTATTAAATGCGTTATTGTTTATTATTTATGTACTTGTAGATTGTAATTTATTTATTATTATTATTATTATATATTAATAGCATATACTAATTGCATAGTATATATATATATATACATATATATATATACATATACATATATACATAACACTATGCATTAAAAAGCACAACTTGCTTGTTGTGATGCTTAGATGAAGTTTGAGTTTCAATAGCTGATTTGAAAGAATTCCAAATTTGCTCATCAGTATCGGATTTCGTATTTATTATAGTTTCATCAGCAGGAGATTCTCTTAATAAGCCATTTTTGTAGAAAGATAAAATTTCATTAACAGTTTTTAATTTTTCATCTGGATGTGAATCAGACCAAACAGAAACCCATTCCCCATGGAAATGTAAATCTTTGAAAATAAAAAAACTTGCGGGAATGGTGATTGGTTGCTTTGCCATTGCACCATAAGTAACAAAATGACCACCATTTGCTAAAAGTTTTGCAATAAGAGTAGAAGATTTGCCCCCAACACAGTTTAAAGCTAAACGAATTGGAGAATTTTTTGTTATTGATTTAAATTCATCTGATTTACTAAAACCTCTTGTTGCAATTTGATCATCAGTGAAAACTGTTGTTGCACCTAAATCTTTAAGTTCTTTAATTAATTTATCAAGAGATTCTTTTGTACGACCAGATGAACCATCACCAATACCACGAATAATATTAATTGAATTTAATCCCCATATACGACCAAGCTGAATAGCAGCTCTTCCAACAGCAGAATTTGCACCATTTTGAATAAACCAATCGCCTTTTTTCAATGGTACAAAATCCTTTAACATTCTATATGCAGTGCATGGATTTACTGAAACCGTAGCAACCTCTGTTGGGGTTGGATTTAAATTTTTTTTATTAATTTTTGATAAATCTTCTTCACATAGTGAAGCATAAGAACGCCAAGTTCCGAGTCTGGTATGTCTTGGAATTGCCCAATCACCGGGTTTAAAATTTGAAATATTAGAACCAACAGCAATTATTTCCATCGCACCTTCATTTCCACCGATTGCGTAAGGTGCACTATTATTTTTTTCATCGTTAATAAAAACTGGTTTCGAGGGGTAAACTCCTTCAATTTGGTTAATATCAGCTGGATTTATAGGAGATGCAATAAATTTAACAATTATTTCATTTTTTGATAAATTTTCAGTAGGTACATCATAAGTTTTTAATTTTAATACATTATTAGGATCACCATATTCGGTAAAAGTAATTGCGTGTGTTTTGATAAACCGTTTGAAAATTTTATTTGGAAGGGACTGGTTTCGAATCATGGTGTTGTTATTATTTATTATTTATTTATTTGTTTGTTTGTTTGTTATTTTTATTTATTTTTATTTATTTTTTATTTTTTATTTACTTATATAACGTTATTTATTTTTATTTTTATATAATTTATTTGCCGGTATTTCTTTTTCTCTTATTATCTATTGCGGGGGTATTTCGTCATATTAAACGTATTACCCTCAATTACATAGGTAGTTATATTAGTGTATTATAGTGTATTACATATGAAGTTATATTATGTATTACGTATGAAGTTATATTATGTATTACATTATCGTATAGTATGTATAATATAGATCTCATCACCATAACAACCCGTTGCCAGCGCAATGCTTTAAAAGTTATTATAAATTTTTAAGGAGTTGAATGAGAAAGAAAGTCATTAAGGCTTTTAATTATTTATATTGTATTGTGTATTTGTGTATTTGTGTTTTGTTTTTAGGTGTAAAATATTGTAGATAGAAGTATTTTGTAAATTTATACAGAGGATTATTTATAATTAATCCATACTTATTAATATTTTTATTTGCTATTTCAAGTAAAGGTTTTTTTTTCTCTATATTTATTATATCCACATAATCAGTATGGAAATTTCGCCTGCTACTCTTCATTTTTCAGGTCAGTTACTACAGTGTATATTATAAGTTTATAATTACTATGTTTTATTTGTATTTTATTGCTAACCGTGTAATTTAATGCATATCTAATACATGTGTGTGTGTGTGTGTATTCTATGTAAATATAATTTGTATACAATTATATATACGAGGAATATCTATGTATAAATGTATATATAAATGTATATATAAATGTATATATAGTATGAAGTATAAAATAAGGAAATAAAATTAGGGGGAAAAAATAAATCAAATACAAGATAAATAAAAAATAAAAAATAAAAAATAAAAAATAAAACAAATTGTGTTCATTGGTGTTTGTATTTATTTTATTGTTTATTGTTTATTGTTTATTATTATTACTATATATATATTATTATTATTGTTTATTTACTATTGTTTGTTATTGTGTACTTTTTATTTACCAGCATTTATTGTATGGCATTTATTGTGACATATTTTTATGAGCATATAATTTGCTAATTTTTAATTATTTTTTATTATTTTTAATTATTTTTTATTATTTTTTATTATTTTTTATTATTTTTTATTATTTTTTATTATTTTTTATTATTTTTATTATTTTTTATTTTTAATATTTTTTCGGCATTTTTTTGCTCTTTTTCTCCTTTTTTTTTTTATTTTTTTTTTATTTTTTTTTTGATTAGCATTTATTTTTTAATTATTATTATTATTATTATTTGTTTTTGTTTATTTTTATCCAATTTGGGTTAGTTTGCTTTTCATATTTTAGTCAAAATCAAATCACAACAAACAATTTTTTATTATAAAAAGCCCGCTTTTGAACACAATTGGTTTTTTTTTTTTTCTTTTTGTTTTCTTTTTTATTTATTTATTTGTTTGTTTTTGTTTTTTTATTTTTTTTCATACAATGTATACATTTGTGTATAATTTATATATAAATATATAGATATATATATATATAAAATATATATTTATTTATATATTTATTTATATATTTACTTATTTATTTATTTATATATTTACTTATATACACATATATACACATATACATGTACATGTATATGCTGTGTTTACTCTTATAGGCCCTTTTGCTTATACACATGTGAAAAGAGAAATTCATCTTAAAAATAACAGCGATGTTGCATACGCTTACAAGGTGAAGACAACTGCACCAAGGCTGTATGTGTTTTTGTTATTGTTATTGTTACTGTGGTTATTATTTATTACTTGATCATTTTACTAACACTTTAGTTACTGCGTTCGTCCTAATGCCTCGGCTGTTTCTGCTGGTCAAGATGTAGATATCGCTGGTATGTAATGTTGAGTATTTATGCTTTTTATTCCTTATTAACATAACAATTAGTCATCCTGCAAGGTTTAAGAGAAGAACCGGAACTTGGTTCAAGATCTAAAGATAAATTTTTAATTCAAACTATTCCATATCCAAAGGAATTTCAAGAACAGCCAATTGCTGAGTTTGTATGTTTTTATTTATATATTTATTTATTTATTTTTTTTTTTTTTTAAAAAAAAAAATAAAAAAAAAAATTCAACACACACTAACCCCACAGTGGCAATACGCAGAATCAAACTTGAGGTCTGAAATTAAAGATTTCAAAATTAGAGTAGCTTTTGATCATTCTGAAAATTCAACCTCTAATGGTTCTGCAACAACAAATAAAGATTCCCACAAAATAAACACTGGTTCATCAACATCAACTACAACTGCACCTTCACTCACTCCAGTACGTAATAAACACCAACATCATCACACTAACGAAAGTGAATCAAATAATTTATCAAGTTCTAATAGTACAGCTGGACTTACAAAAGCTTCTCAAGGTTTAAATACTCCTTCAAAAGAAGCAAATGACACAATTAATTCTTTTAATACGCCTCTTTCTAATCAATCAGACGTATCAAATGATTTATATGATTCTGTAAGGAAATCAAACTCTATTGGAAAATCAAATTCTAGTAAACTCCAAACTTCTACATCCAATGCTTCTCAAGAAGGTTCAAATGATAGTCGTTCTAGTTTTTCATCCCCTACTAGTTCCTCACCACCCACATCTCAAGGAATTTCTTCTGGTTTTGAATTTCATAGATCAAATGCTGTAAAACGTTCAGATTCAACTAAATTTACTAATCAAGGAGCAAACTATGCTTCAGAAGAGTCTGCTCTTTCTGATGCTAAAAAGGAAATTGCTCTTTTGGAGAGAAAACTTTTAAATGCAACTTCTGCTAATGAATCTGTAAATGGAGTTTCTTTTCCAATTGTTATGTTATTATGTTTCACATCATTTATATTGGCTTGGTTATTTTTTTAAACTTGGAAAAGATTTCAAGGGTATTAATTTAATTTATTATAAAGGGTTCAAGTTTTTGAATAGAAGGGAAAAAAAAAATTGAAAAAAACAAAAAAAAAAAAAAAAAAAAAAAAAAAAAAAAAAAAAAAAAAAAAAAAAAAAAAAAAAAAAAAAAAAAAAAAAAAAAAAAAAAAAAAAAAAAAAAAAGAATTTTAAAACAGAGAATAAAAAATGGAAAATAAAAATCTATAAAAATATAAAATCCCCCTGTTACATTACTTATAAAAGTTTACTTATTGTACACTTGTTTTATTGTATGAGTATATATGAATATATATAAATATTTATTCATTGATCTTTATTATTATTAGACTATTTCTTTTTAACATTTCTTGATAAAGGAGGATATGTATTATTTGAAAGTGTAGTATTTACTATATTTTATTTTGTTTCGTGTTTTTTATTTTATATATTTTATTTTGTTTTTTATTTTATTTATTTTGTTTTTATTTTATTTATTTCGTTTTTCTTTTTTTATATTTTTTTTTATTTTTTTATTTTTTTATTTTTTTATATTATTTTTTAATTTTATTAATTTTATTTATTTTATTATATTTCTATTATATAATTTATATTCTATATACTTACAAATAGTTTAGAATAAAATATATTACAACTAAATAAACATAATAATGAGTAACATAATAATGATAAACAAGGTAAATGCAATCAATAATCATCTCCTCTTGAAAGCACTTCCTTGCAAGTTGGTTTAAGCAATAAAGTATGCTCAAATTGAGCAGTGTAAGAACCCTTGATATCAACTAAAGGAGGATAATCATTAATTACACCAGATTTAACTAAATTATTCAAAGCTAAAAGATATTTTTCTTCACCAATTCTATCAAGATACCTTCTACAAAAAGGCAAAGTACCAAAATGATTATCAATAGTACTTAGTAAAGATTTTGCCTTGTTTAATCTCAAAGGAACATGACCTGCATCAGTACGTTTTGCATAATGAGAACATTCACCATCTTCAACAACATAAGCACGACCGGTTGAACCAAAAGTTTCGATTGCAAATAATTCACCTTCTTCCATTTTTGTTGTTGCACCACCTTTAACAATCGGTACAGATTTACCACCATGGATTTCATAAGGATTAATATTATGCCCATTTAAATTTCTAATCGGCTTAACAGTATACGTTTTACCATTCAATTCAACTTCATGCGATTCCATAACTTCTTGTACTGTTTCACCGATATCGCATAATCTAACATCAATGCCAGCTTCTTTAATTCCAGCATTTGTTGCTTCTTTTACAGCATTTACAAGTGGATCGTATTTGGGATTAAATGTCATTGTAAATGCACAATCAATAATATTCCCATTTACATGTGAACCAAAATCAACTTTCATTACATCTTCATAGTTCAAAACTGTTTTATCGCCTGAATTTGGAGTGTAATGTGCAGCACAGTGGTTTAATGAAACACCGCATGGGAAACCCATTCCAGCTGATTTTTCATTACCATCACCTTCACATAATGCTCTTACACTATTTTCAATCATTTCTGTAATTTCAATCATTGTCATACCTGGTTTAATATTTTTTTGTGCATATTTTCTAACTTCCCTGTGAACTTCTGCGGCTTTTCTTAGATCGTTAATTTTATTGTTCATCGTTCTTTCTAAATAACGTTTTTCTTCATCGGTAATTCTAAATCTGTTTTTATCATCTGCATATTCACAGATTTCTCCAGCTGGATATTCTTCGTTAATAAATATTTTTGAAAGTCCAATTTTCGGAGGTTCACTTTGTTTCGCAGGAGTGTTTTCAGTTTTTTTTTTTTTTTTTTTTAGGTTTCTTTTTTTTAGGTTTCTTTTTTTCCCCTGTTTCGTCTGGTGTGTTTATGGAAACTGAGATTAGTATTAGTACCAGCATTAATAAGTTATCTAATGTATATGCAAATTCCATGAAAAGGTATTAAACTCACCATTCAAGTTGGATAATTTTTCTGACAATTTTTCTGACAATTTTTCTGACAAGTTTTCTGACAAGTTTTCTGACAAGTTCTCTGACAAGTTTTCTGAACTTTGTTCAGAAAGTTGTTCAGAAGCCATTTTACTATGTTGTTAACACTACGTTACGATGTTTATCACTACGTTAAATTTTTATCACTACGTTAATGAAATAGAAATTTGCAAATAGGTATATTATATATCACTATGGTAACTTTCTACTCTCAAAGCCCTTGGAGTTTGAGTCTTGTTTGTTGTCTGCAGTTGAGGGTGGGTGTTTTGTTATTATGTCTGCGTGAATAACTGCTCACAATATTTATATTGTGCTAACTATTCTATGCAATTCTGTTCTATTCTTACACAGGAGAGTCAACAGTTGTTGAACAGTGAGAGAGGATTTTTAGAAAACTGTGAATCCTATAGGATTACTGTGGAAACCAGAAATTATTTCTATGAAAACTGTAATAGTAATCCTATAGGAATACGTCATTTGGCTAGGATTACTGTAGAGCCAGAAATTATTTCTATGGAAACTGTAATAGTAATCCTACAGGAATACGTCATTTAGCTAGGAATACTGTGGAGCCAGAAATTATTTCTATGGAAACTGTAATAGTAATCCTATAGGAATACGTCATTTAGCTAGGAATACTGTGGAAACCTGTTTTAGGATTACTGTAGGTTTCTTGATTAGACCCTGCTCGCATGTACTACGTACGATCTATTATTGAACCTATAGTATACATATAGTATATATAAATAATACATATAATACATATAAATAATACATATAATACATATAAATAATACATATAATACATATAAAGAATACATATAATTATACTAATGTGTATCCTTTATTATGAATGTTGCCCTTAAAAAAAGAAACTGCTCTTTTGCATGTCAAATTTGTCCTCTCAATATAAACTTCCAAAGACATCAAGAAGGAACATTTTTTAAAATTTTTATTTTAAAAATAAATTTCAAAAGACACTTCACAAGTTCAAACTTTTCCCATTTGTATAATGACTTTAACAACAAAAATAAAAATAATAATAATAATTTAAATTATTATGATCTTTTGCAAGTGCCAATTTCAGCTAAAAAAGCAGACATTAAAAAAAAATTCTACGAATTATCAAAAAAATACCATCCTGATATGCAAAGGTGGCGGGACGAGAATGATAAAAATTCTGAAAATAGTAAAAATTTTGAAAATAAATACTTAAAAATTACAGAAGCTTATGATGTTCTGTCTGATGACAAGAAAAGAGCAGATTATGATTTCAAAATTGGCATAAATGCTAATGGCAATGCTAATGGCAATGCTAATGGCAATGCTAATAGCAATGTAAATGCTAATAACAACACTGGCGGCATAAATGGGACTCCGGGAATGGGTTACAATAAAGCTCCATTTTATTCTGGATTTCAAAAAGCATCTTCTAATAGGAGAACTTCTGTAAGAGAAAGTTACTATGTGAATCCAAATGTAAATCAACATGGTGTAGAAAGCAGAAGAAGGGGCAGCAGAGGTAATATTTGGGAAAATTCAACAAATGACAACAACTACAAGAATGAAGTAAAAGCAAATTACGGCGGCATGTCTGGATCAGCTCCTCATTTTGATTTAAGTGCTCATTTGAAATCAAGATCAAAGTTATTTCGTAAGGCATCCACACGAGTTTTTAAAGGTTCTACGGCTGGTGTTAATCACCATTTAAATGCTACTAATTTTGATAATTTTAATGCATCGCGTAAAATATTGGTGCATAAAAGGGTCAAGATAAGAAAAATTGAAAATCATCCCCATTCTTATGTTTACATTACTGTTTTTTATTCTTTTTTGTTTGTTTCTTTGTTGGCTTATTTGAGTCTATGGAAGATCTAGCGTGTGTTTTGTGTTTTATTATTTGTATGTATGTATATATTTATTATAGTGTATATTTACATATATATAAGATGTATGTTTACATATATATAAGATGTATGTATGTATGTATTTGTATGTTTGTATGTATGTATACTACATACAAATACAAACATACATAATCACCCCTCAAAAGACAAAGAAAACCCAACCTTATGAGCAGCCTCATTCAATCTTTGAGTATCAACTTGAAGACCCAAACCAAGCTTTACGCCCGGTCTTAAAGGCTGAAGATAAGAAAGGGCAGCGATACCTTGATTATTAATCTTTGCCTTTGTGTAAGCACCAGCAGAAGAGTCAATAAGATACTTAGTAGCAAATTCTAACCCTACACCTGCCGCAGTGTTCTTAGAATTCCACGTTGCCTTGGCACCGGCTTCGACAAGCCGGTTTACCCGATGATAATAAGAAGCAGAAAAAACCGAAAGATTATTCGTTGCTACAACCGAAGCCGTATATAGAGGAGCGTTATAACCGATTGCCGCTGAATACTTCGTAATACGTCCATCCAACACATTATAGCCCACTTCCCCGCCAGCAATAAAACCATCATGGCCAATTGTAGCATCACCAATAAAGGAAGGTCCTTTGACTAAGTCAAAGAATGCACGTGCATTAAATGACGGTTGACTGAAAAAAACTGAAAGTTTCGCAGAATCTGAACCGAGTTCTGGAATAAAATTAGATGAAAGTTCTGCTTTAAGTCCAGGTGTAAGAACTTCTGCAATATCAACTTTTGTATTCAATGCATTATTTGTTGCCCATGATTGTGTGAGACTAACTCCACTTGATTTGTCTGAATATTTAGCTTCTAAATTCCCAGAAATTGTTCCTTTGGCGGATTCTTTGCCTTTCACTGTAAATGTAACCCCATTGGGTGCTTTAGTTTTTACATCTAAAGCGGCAAGTGATCCATGAAAGAAGTCTTTGTTGAGTAGATCGTTGGTTGATTTTGGGATATCAGAAAAAGCTAAGGGGGCCATTTTGTGTATTTATATTTGTGTATTTATATTTGTGTATTATATTTGTGTATTATATTTGTGTATTATATTTCTGTATTTATATTATCTATGTACTCTAAATGTATAAATATTTAGAATTATATTATAGGATATAATTTATAGTATGGGTTACCATAACAACACCCCCAATCAACCCAATTCAACTGCAAAATGCATAAGCAGCCGTATTTCCCCATTGATTGGCTTTTACCCGGTGTAGACGGTTGTTTAGTGCTGAATTGGCTTTTGAAAGCGTATTCAGTTGAACACAGGGAAAATGAAATTTTATAAGGCAATCAGTTGTGTACAGCGAAAATGAAATTTTACAAGGCAATCAGTTGAACACAAGGAAAAACGAAATTTTATATGGCAATCAGTTGTATACGGAAGATAATAATTAATGGACATCAAATACTCAATACCAAATAAATATAAGGAAGTATAAGGAAATATAAGGAATTAATAAAGTAATAAAGCATGTAAGTGAATTATTCTTAACAGGATAGATTTGAATTACACCAGAATGTTGTTCTGTACATTTATTTACATTTATTTACATTTATCATACCATATTAACACAGCATAGATTGCTTATTGCTTAGCATCATAGTATAGTATAGCGTTTATTATAGCATTTCCTTACTGTATTTATATATTATTAATTATAGCATAGCATAGCATAGCATACATATAGTGTTATTGGCATATTATTTACCATTATTATCTTATATTATAGTATGTTATTGTATTAGTTTACAATTGCTATTTATAATTATACTACTCTGGCATAGTGTTTTATTGTTTATATTATTATAGTTAGTATTCCATGGTATAAATCATTATATAGTATTCATTACTATTGTACTACACTATCCAAACATTAGTTAATACAGCGTTATTATTGTTCTTGTTATTCATACTATTGTATAGTATTTTAAATTGTAATTGGATTTATATCAATTTAAACTTATTTTATATATTTACATTTATTCACAATTGATTTTTATTTTATTTAATTTTATTTAATTTTATTTAATTTAATTTTATTTTATTTTATTTAATTTTATTTTATTTTATTTTCTTTTATTTAGTTTTTTTCTTTTATTTAATTTTTATTTAAATTTTATTTAAATTTTATTTAATTTAATTTTATTTTATTTTATTTTATTTTATTTTATTTTATTTTATTTTATTTTATTTTATTTTATTTATTTTATTTAATTATTTTATTTTATTTTATTTTATTTTATTTTAATTTATTATTTTAATTTATTTATTTTATTTTATTTATTATTTTAATTTATTTATTTTATTTTATTTATTTTATTTTATTTTAACTTATTTTATTTTAATTTAATTTATTATTTTAATTTATATTATTTAATTTTATTTTATTTAATTTTATTTTATTTTATTTTATTTTATTTTAATTTTTATTTAATTTTTTATTTTATTTTATTTAATTTTATTTTATTTTATTTTATTTTATTTTATTTTATTTTATTTTATTTTATTTTATTTAATTTAATTTTATTTAATTTTTTATTTTTTTATTTTATTTAGTTTTTTTCTTTTATTTAATTTTTATTTAATTTTTATTTAATTTTTATTTAATTTTTATTTTATTTTATTTTATTTATTTTATTTTATTTTAATTTATA